>PYHW01010271.1:2778031-2788933 GCA_013186435.1 Turdus rufiventris
AGTTCAGTAGTCTGCACCTTAGAATTTTTGAGCCTTGTTCAAATTGGTCTCTGTCTTCTCATAAGCCAAACTAAGACACAATTAATTGAATAATTTCTTATTTCTTATTTCATAAGCATCAGTGTTCTTATTGTTGATCTGTGGGTCTACAGTGTGTTTTGAAGGAAAAAGCAATTTCTTTTTTTGCAAGCAAATGCACATTTGAAGAAATCTCATGAGAAACAAGTGTTTTAGTCAATCTCAACAGAGAAGCATAACTAGAAGTGTGGTATATCAATATACTTGTGCTCAGAAGAAGAGATGAAGTGTTGCATAAATCTAGAGGGCATTTTTGTGTGAAATTGTAAATTTGTTTACCAGATTGTTTACTGATATGGCCCTATTTTCTAGTTCTAAAATCGTATTTTAAGGTAGAGCAGAGCTGGTGTTAAATGGCCAGAGAAACTAATAATAACAATAAACAGAAGCATAGGAGTACTCATAGAAGTTTAACCATCTCTATGCTCATGCTTTCCCCTTTTTCTATAGGAAAAAATTAATTTCAATACATTCAAAACTCCTCTAAAAATTAGTAAACAACGAACACTTTAATGGCAATAATGCTTTTAAATGCAGCTGAAATATTAATAAATGTGAACGAAAAATTTAAAGTCATGATTATGCTAGCTGTCATGGCACAATATCGTATTTACATGCAAGGGAAAACCATTAAATGAAAGCCCCAGTGTGGCAATTAATACAGTTTGTGCTTTTATTTTTCTTGCTTAGTTGGGCATAAATATCAAATGATGCTTTAGTTAAAATATAGTATTTTGTTTTCCCTATTAATTTTTTTTTAGAAAGTGTTGTTACTGGGGAGTAATCAGTGGCAAATAAGCAAAAGATTACTGACAAAAATTGTGCATAATTTGAAACTATTTTTCTCTAAGTGACATAATTCTCTTCAATTTTCCATTGCTTTTTTGTTATACAGTGTTGGGACAATATAAATCTTAGTAGTGAATTGTACTGTTATTAGTGTTATTCCAGGACGTGAATGAAGTCCTGCACACGCAAAAAATAAAGAACAACTGACATTGCTAACATTCACTGCTAACAGTAACATTTAGGAAATTAATATTTATTTTTCTTCTGTTCCTTTACCCTGTTTTTTGCTATTTCTCTCACATCCATAGCTCTGACCTGATTGCCACTCTATAAAAAGCAATTAGCTCCTAATTAGTCCACTGTTAGTTGTTGAAGTACACATCCTTTAAAATAAAACTTATGACAAAAATTTGCCATGGTTTCTTCTTAAATAATTGGTTTCTTCTTAAATGAAAAAGACTCCTGCATGTATCAAAGGTTTTTTGAGACTTTCAAATGCATTTTCAGAATTTGTTTGCTGCAACTACAAAACTCTTTAATGTCTTGTGTTCTACCAAACAAAGCTGGACAAAGGATTTTATCCAGTTCAGTGGTGCTACTTCCAGTACAATCTGTACTCCCTCCATTTTTTCTGCCAGGTTTCTTTCTAGGTAGGTAGTATTCATCTTCTACTTGATCCATCTCTACTAAGGATGTTCTTACTTCAATGTAATAAAACCTTGAACAATAAAAGTACTAATCTTTATCCCAACCTTAGTTACAGAAGGCTATTTTCCTCCTTCAGGGTAAAGCCAGGACTTAGGGACTCAGTTGTATTTGCAAAAACCCCTCTAAATTTAAACTCTTCTATAGTTTTCCAGTGAATTGATCGCTCAAAAATTAGTGCTTGTATGACTGAGTTCAATAAAATGAGGAGAAAGCTGGTAGTACTTGGATTTATGTAAATCTAGAGCTGAAGAAATAACCCAACAAAAATCCCCCAGTCAGAGAAAAGCAGTGAACCAAGAAACAGAAAATCCCCATGAAAACAAAATCCAAACCAAAATCCCCTCCAAAATCAAACAACAAAATAAATCATTAAAAAAACAAACCTAAACCAACCCCCCAAAAAAGCCCAAAAAACAAAACAAAACAAAACAAAACAAACCCCCAAAAACCACAAAAACAAACAAACAAACAACCAAAAAAAACCCACAAACAAACAAACCCACCAAAAAAACCTCCAAGCTTCCAGGGATGAAAACTTGTATGAGACAAAACTAAAATAAATTATTTTATCAAAACTTACAAGCATGTATAAAACCCTAGTGGATATTAAGCAGCTCTAACAATCCCAATAATTTGCAAATGCCAAAAAAGACTCTTTTCTCTTCTTGCTTTGTGACAAAAGAATTCACTTCACAGCTGTGGTCTATTACCTTAGAGACCATGCTAACTGTTGGGATACAATAAACCTCTGATGATAACGGGTGCAAGTGTTATCACATCTAGCTATAATAGTGTGAATGGTCCAACTATAATAAAGCAAATGACCTGACAGCTCCTACCCACTGAGCGTTGCTGCCCATCACCACTTCACCAGCAGCAGACCAAAGGACAAGAAAATTCTCATTCTGCATACAGTGCCCCTTGGGAAAAGCACAGTCCTATTAATTTACTGATGGCAGTGAGAGCACAGTTGTCAAAGTGCCTGGAAGCAGACCAGCAGACTGTTGACTTAATTATGCCAGACAACAGAGCCAACATTTTAAAGCTGTGAAAGATGGCAATTTTTCACACTTCACCTTCTCTCATTTTTTTGTCTTGATAGCCAGACTTAAACAATTCAAGTAATTGAAAATATTAAATACAGAAATTACCCCTGTGTCTCTTCCAAACATAGAACAAAATAAACCCTCACAGACAGAATTAGGTCAATAAATACAAACTTTTATGTTAAGATTCAGCTGGAATACATAATACTGCTCATCAAACAATGATTTCATAATAAGTTTAAATAAATAATGTACATGCTTTTTAGATCTCACCTTCTGAGTGTTACATGCATGTGGCCACAGATTGATAGACGTTAAGTAGAAAGTAAAATACTCACACACTTTAATGTCATACCTTTGGATTTTTCAGGCTTTTTTGGTCAACTTATACAAATTTTCAATATTAGCTTCTAACACGTGCTCTTCAGTTTACTCATAAGTGCTATGAGGTTCATCTTTCCTTCTGTAACTGGGTCCAATAAAGGGGACTTCACTTTTTAAGTATCTTCTCAAAGGGCTGTGTTGCCAGACCAAATTTCAGATTTGTCAATAACAGGCTTGAGAATTTTTTTCCTGCATAATGAGATGTAATTTTTATATAATAATATTGATTTTCAATATCATATTTTTCTGAAGAAATAATTTAAAAACTTAATCAACTGAACTATGCTATACATTTATATAATATTTTCCATCAGCATGTCTCATTTTTATTACAAAATATGTATCAGGATCTCAGTGTTACAGATGGAAAAACAAAATTAATATTGGTCTTAAGACCTATTCCAATTTTAAAATCTGTAATAACCTGGATATAAATCCATCTGCAAGTAATTTTGATCTGATCATTTGTTGATGAGAACTATACATGCATTGTATAAGTTATTTGAACTGCTTCGTAATATATGTACCACTTTTTCTGAAGCCTGATTCAAATCAGATTTTTAATATACACAATCAGAGTAATGATTTTTACCCACTGACACAAGTAAATATTTATTTAAATTTAACTATTTTCAAGATTTCTTGACTTTGTTTAAGATGTGGGCTTGGGTTCAAAATTCTTCCAACAAAAATTCAACAATTCAGCCAACTGGTAACTTGTTCCTCAGGGGTTCTTTATCTACAATCAATATTTTATATATTTATATAATATAAAATATAAAGATTTTATTAAATACATTTTATATTTACAAATTTAAATTCCTGCTGAATGATTTCATTACTAATAATGAAAATGGTGAAAGACTACTGTGTCAAAGCATGAGGTGCTGACCATCATTTGTATGATCATAGCTTTGCTGGTTCTAGTTAAGGCTGGTGGTAGATTTAGTTTTGAAGACAAGTCTCATTCTGTTTAGAAGCAAGAAGGAAATTAAATCATCAGTGGCCAGTTTTTTCATTAAATAAATAAATAACCTAAAAAAAAAATTACCTATCCCACACAATTCCTAACTCTGTGTTCTTTCTAGTAAAATAATGGTATTTCATGAATTTTATTTCAGAGTTGGTACCCAAAACCACAGCACTGTCTAAGCACATAAATATTTATAAAAGTACAGTGAAAAGGGTTTATTCCTGTCCAATTCTTCTGAAAAGAAATGGTTGAAAATGCCTGGAGAGTGAGAAGACTGCGACTTAGAAATTACGTAATAGAATTTGAATTTACAGTGGGTTGTAGATGTTCAGATCTTACTTGCCTGAACTTAAGGCAGCTAGGCTATTGAAGCCTACTGCGCAGTTGGAACATAGGATTCAGTGCTCCTTAGCATTGCTTCCTGAATCTCTGCTTCTCCTCATAGTCTTAAATGTTACTTTAGAAAAGACACTGAATCACCATGGTTCTATGAAACCCTATTCTAACCATATTTCATATTAAAATGGGTATGAAACTTGCCATAAAAATATTTGAAATACTAAATCTTTCTGGGCTTTTAAAGGATCTGTAAGAGATTTTAGTCTGCATAAAATATGAAAACAAAACCCCATACTTCTATTGTCTAGTAAAGTTATTAATTTTCCTTGTGAAAAATGTGTGTTCTTGAATAAGTAGCTTTGATAGCTTTGATTTCTTCCAGAGCACTACACTTCGTGAGACCCACCATATGTTTAAAAGATAGTGTCTCTTCCAATAAATGGAATTTATTTCTCTCCTGGATCAAGCACAAGAGGAAAGCTAAATTCGAATGTATAGATCTGAAATCTAGTAAAAAGCTACATACTGTATGTATGGGAAACAAATATCTAAAAAAAATATCTAAAGAACTAAAAAATTTTCTTAGAATAGGAAAAAAATACATGAAAGCAAATTCTTCCAAAATCTCTTCTGAGAAATGTTCGTAAGTCATCTATTTACATTGAGAAGTCCATTTTTTTGTAAGCTTGAGCCATGAGGGTTGACGCTGTCTCTGTCTTTTTTTTTTTTGTTCACAAAATTCTGAGAGAAATCTGCAGTGAACATTTACCTGTAACTCTTCTAAAGAAAGCCAAAACATATACAAAAAGACAAAATTGCATTTCATAAATGAATTTCAAAAACATAGGTTCTATCTCACAACTCCACTTCATGAATGGCCACATTAATGCCATGATTAATGCCATGGTTACGATATGAAAGTTTAATAGGAGGGCTTCACCATTGTTTTTGGTGGGTTTTTTCCCTGAAACAAATTACATTGTAATTATATCGTTTCAAAGCAAGTATTTTAAGGCTTGAAATTTCGAGTCATTACCGGTAAAATATTATTTGGTCTGCATGCCTCTATGGAGGTGTAGAGATAACTGGGAAATAATATGAAGTAGGGAATTAAACAGGCAGGTTGCACTGGGATAGGTACCAAGAAACATAAAATTTCAGTAATCTATAAATTAAGTCATAAAGGCAAATATTTGTCTTTAGTGAAGCTTGAAATTATTTCTAGTGGATGAAGAATAGAAAGAAGGAGGCAATACTGTGTTTTGGAAAATAATAATTGAATTACATTTAGTCAGTGGCTTGAGGTTCCTGGAAAGCTGCAGGTGGGTGTGAAATCTAGATATTAAGATACTTGTTAAGGTAAATATAAGGATTTTTACTTAAAGGAGCTACAGGGTGGATAATAACAAAAAAGATCTGAAGAAACATCATAAATAGTGATAAAATATATTTGATTGCAATTTTAAAGAAGTGGAATTATTAGAAATCTTTCTTGCTTGTACAGTTTTGCCTGGCATTTGATTTAATCTTGTCTTCTTCAGTCTTAAATACATATATTTTTGGTGTTCACTGTTTTATTGGGTTTCTTTTATTGAATGTCTATATTGCCACCATGCCATGATTTTAAGACAAAAATCTTTCCAGTCAGTCATTTGTTGTTTTGTCAGCTCCCATCCAGATTATAAAGATGTCATTGTATTATGCCAGTATGGCATGAGACTGTAAGCAAGCATCAGTCAATACTTTCCTCTCCATGGTGGAATTCCTTCCCACACAAAGGTCTGGCATGGAGAATAGGCAGCACCTAAATTTGTTTAACTGTATTCTGAGGACTTGGAGAAGATTTACGTGTTTTATAATGCTGGTGATGTCTGTCTACACAGGAAGGAACTTCACAAAGAAACTGTCTGACATCTGTCCTCCAAAAATTGTTCTGTAACATTCAGAATGCTGGTTTTGCTCTTTAAAGAATGTCATGTTAAGTTTCTGTACATTTTCAAGTCTCCCTTTCCTGTTGCCTGTACTAAAACAACCTGGGAAAACCAGAGAATTAGGATGTTGATGCTGACAGTAGCTGATGCAGTCTATATAGCACAGGAAATAATGTTTGGGCATGCATTGGCATTGTTATGCTTTCCAGAAATGTGAAGCACAGGATTGGGGGATAAGCAGAAAGGGCTTTCAGCCCCACACTCAAAGCAGAGGTTTCCTTGGTTTCCTTTTGTATAGGCTGGTCATTGCCCATGAGGTTGTGCATTCATTTTACAAATAGCACTGGAATGCCTTAAAAAAATTGATGTCTCCTATTTTTCTGAGATAAGAGTGATAAGAGGCTAATTTGAGTCTGTCCAGTCTGTTCTAGTTTTTGAGAACTGCTTTCATTATAGCATTGAAAACACATAATAAGAACTCGCATTAAAAAAACAGAAAACCTCATACAAACCCAAACTAAAAAAAATGAACTTTTAATTGCAAAGGTTGTGGCATTATAATACAATTTAATTGCCCAGTTATATAGTATTCATTATTTTTATTTCTTCTTTTTATTTCTGTTGGACATATTGGTAGCATGTCCTGAGGTTTTGCTTCCAAAATTTTAAGCACATAGTGATTTTTACAGGACACTTCCTTGAGTAACAGTTAAAGGCCAGGATAGAGCAGGGCAGCTGATTTAGTTCAAGAAGTGTGGGCAGCTGAATCAAATCCTATTTGATATAGAGATGCAAACGCTACAGATACATAAACCTGTCTGAATCAGTATCTGAATTTGGCTGTGTGTTGCTAAAGCTGCAGCTGACATGCACGGTGTGACACTGAACGGACTCTGAAGAAACAGGATTGTTTTTCAAGGGCAAAATCTGTGACCAGCTTATACATTGATACTCAAAATAAATACCTACTTCATTGCTTCTGGTAAATTATTCTGAATACTATTGCAATGGGAATAACATATGTCTAAGTGTTTGGAACATTTGTTGAACTTCATAAGATGATATCCATCACATTCAACTGTACTCTGTAAAGCAAGCAATGGAAAAGTCATTGTGAAAACAGTGTGATTTGCTTCTGAGGCTAAAGATCACCAAAGGACCATCTGATTTGCCACAGAAAGAAAGGAAAAATCCAGAAAGACCTATAAAATAGAAAAGAAAATGGCATGATGAAAAAATTGAAAGAGACAGAAGATGTTCCTTCTGAATTCAGTTCAGCTCTTCTTGATATCTTTGAGGCTAGTAACCAATAACATGAAGAAATGAGGGACAATTGCTTGCTTTGTGGTAAAAGCATTAGATATGTGTGAGAAGTATATAGAAATAGTAGGAAACTATGATATATTGGTCTAGTAGATTAGATTAAATTTACAGACTGTTGGAAAAGGGTTTAGAACTGTAGGATGCATGCCAAGACCATGGCAAGATCTTCAGGTGAGTGAATATAAAGTGATATAGGTTCTGGCAGCTGACAGGAGCCAACAGCTGCTCTGCAGTCTGACAAATTGGCAATTTCAAAATCTTTTAGTATCAGAGATCTTCTACAGAGATCTTCAAACAGGCTGAACTGTCATGTGGAAAACTCAAAATCAGCATCACGGTCAACAGGATCTGAGTGGAAAGTGTGCAAAGTCATGCAAAATAATTTAGAAGGCAAGCCTGCAAGATATTTGCTTTAGTTGCTGTTCTCAGAAATTAACAAACCGAAGAGAAGTTGTCAACGTGAAATGTCAAATGGAAAACGGTCAACCGTGACATAGTACAGAACAAAATTATTCTGATTCTTACTGATATAGAAAACAAACTGATTTAACATCTTCTCAGCTCAAAAAACTTGTTCAAAATAGTAGTCATCTTTTTCTGACAGCCAGCCAAAGAAAAATGGACTATTTATATATTCATTTGCAAGGGCTGCTGTTGAGGAGAGATAAAAACTATACTGAAGCACTGAAAGATTCAAAAATACCAAGGCATGAGCTGTACCAATTGGCTCCAGTTATCTTGTCCATGCCGGCTATTCTAGGGAGTGCTGAATTGGCATTTTCAGGTTTTCTCACTCCAAAGATTCAATAGGAAGGAGGTAATCTTGAATTATGTAATGTTAGTGAAACTAACAATTTTTGGAAATTTGCAATATGCTTAGTAAATAATATAAAACTATTTCCATAAACATCCATTTCTGGTCCTACTGCATAAAATATATTCATGAAAGTGTTATTATTGATAATTCTTGATACTGATCTTTTTATTTAATTAACTAATTGTCATGCTTGCATGAACCATGAGTATTCATTTTCCCTTTTTTTCCTGATTTGTATCGGTTGTGTGGTTTCCTTTTGCACTCTTTTTTCATTCAGTGTGGGATTTCTGATAGTATGGTCTAGTAAATACTGTTGTTTTAATATTTAAGACACACTCCAATCCTTTACATGGCCATGCTTTTATTTGAGCTTCAGTCTCATAATAGAGCAGGCTTAAAATATACTACTTGTGATATTTGTTCTCTGTTATCACCACTTTCTCCTATCAAATGATACAAATGAATGGATTTAATTTTCTCATTGTAAGTGCTAGTTACAGAAATCTTTTTGATACAAACTCAGGTGCTACCAATATCACAAATTTATTTCCTTCTGTCAATGTGAGGCACTTAAAAATGGTGGGGATGAACTCAGCTTGATATTGAATGGTTCTTGCTCTAAACCAGGGAAGCTCTAGCTACAGCTGAACCTGGACTTGAATTCATCTGGAAAAGAGGCAAAAAAGACAGTCTTTTTTAAACTCGTTATAGAAATTCATTGCCTTTTCCCTCTAAATACGTGTGTGTATGTAATAATAATTAAGGAAGTATTGCAATTAAACACCAATTTCAGCGAATGAATGCATAAATTACTTATATGTATACACTGGGAAATTAGGAAATTATGTCAGTCAGATGTGGGATTTTTGGGGTTTTTTTTGGGTTTTTTTTGCTTATGTGTCTTAGATGGTGGTTTCATTGTTTCATTTGGTTTAATATGCATCACTTTGAACAATCTTATTCCTACTAGTTTTTCCGAGGTAATAAATGGAAGATATTACTCTGTTAACAACCAAGATTATTTTACGGTAATTTCATTTAATTAGAGAAAATAATATTTCTCTGATTATGTTGCTTCTTTTCATGAGTTTAGATTAATCTCACGTAATTCATATTACACCTACCATTTCTTTGCAACAATGTAATGCTTATGGAAAAAAGCTTGCTGCAAATTTTTGAAATCTGTAGCTATCTCTTGCAGTGATCTTAAATTGCAATAATTTTCAAATTTAAAAATGTAAACAAATTACACACATTAACATGGAAAGAGCAGCAAAAGAAAATCAAACATACTCATGCAAAAGCACACACAACTTAGTGGCTGAATTGCAGGTAGCATTTTTAGATTTGAAATTTTCCCAGTAAATGCAAAATCCTCATTAACTGTTTTTTAATCTTAGAATTAATTTCTTTCCAGCTACTAGCATAAATGAAAGAGTCTGTTTTCAGAAATAATATTATTAATTGGAAATAAAATTCACTATGGAACTGGAATTGCTGATCAAATTTCATAAAACACTTAAAATATCCCCTAAACGATATGAGATCCCTTCCCATGTTGCACTGTCAGCATCTACTTTATCATAATTTACAAGGAGAATTGCAAATGTCTCCAATATATGGATAAATGAGGGTATTTGATGGCTAGCCTTATTCCCTAGATCATGTCACAGAAAGCAGACAGTCTTCCTTCCCCTTGCGTGGTGAGACCAAATGTGAGGGAGAACAGAAGTTCAGCTTTGAGCACAGCAAACTTTTAAGGAGGTAGTTTGCTATTATACAGTTGAATGGTAGGCAAGATCCACTGATTTTTTTTTCATTTTCAACACACAGAGGCCAATTTTTATTTTACTTTTTGAGTTCACTATTTTAAAACATAAACTGATAGATGTGAATGAGCATGTTTCAGGCAACAAACAGGCAAGCAAGTAGTTATGAATGATCTCATTGCACAGTAAGTTGATCGCAAGCTTCTGTGGTGTGCAAAATAATTATTAGCTAAAAGTGAAAGAAAGATCAGTTACACACTTTATTTTCATGCCGGAGATCTCAGTAACCCTATGGCTTGCCATTTGTTAAAGAAAGCTGATTCTTATTGTCTCTGATACAGGACACTAAAATAATGGAAAAAGAATTGGCATTTCTTCTAAAACATACCAAGCTCATTCACTCCTTCCCTTTCTATAAACACATCTATACACCCACTGTTTCTGGGAAGTATTCCAGCTACAGTGAATTGAAAGTGAGGAATATACGCAGTTGGGTGGCTTGTAAGGTAGTTGGCTAAAGATTAAGTAGAGAGAGAAAAAAAAGGAAACAGAGAAGGAAAGTCAAAAGAAGGCAGAAAAAGCAAGGAAGCCCTCAAAAAGAATGGGGGTTATGTTTTAATGCAAGAGATAAGAATAAATGCTTGCTGACAGAAGAGACAAGGTGGGTTTGGAGAAAAAGGTAAAAAAAATGACAACTATAGAAAACAGGAAAAAATTGGAAATAAACATGGAACATGATGCATAT
>PYHW01010271.1:2788983-2799162 GCA_013186435.1 Turdus rufiventris
TTTTGTTTGGTTTGTTTTGGGTTTTTTTTGTTTTGTTTTGTTTTGTTTTTTGCCTTCTGACTGGCTTTTCTAGGATTATTCCTTAGGATTTTATAACTTTCTAGTATGACTCAGAACTATGACTGTGAGCTGACTCTGAATCATTCTTCCCAGCAGTGTGGACAGTCTTTGCTATGCATCCTTATGGAAAGTATTTGGCTCTTCAATATCATGCTTTCCCTATTCCCCTGAAATTTTGAAACCTGCACAACTGCATATCTATTTTCATGATACAGATGATATAGATAGATTATAGATATAGATAGATATAGATAAAGATATAGATATAGATATGGATGATTAGATATAGCTATAGCTATAGATATAGATAGATATAGATAGATATAGAGATATAGATAGAACTAAAATATTGAAAAATTCTCATAAGAACTTATAGGAGTTTGTAGTACAAAGATTCTTTGCTAAACTGCCACGCAAAGCAGCCAGCAAAACTGGGTTGGTTTTCTAGGTGTTCAAGCTTGTAGAAAAATCTTTGGACTTCTAGAGATCTGTTATCTAGTGATACTGTATCTAGTTCAAATGGCTTGGATGCACGATAGCATTTTGCTGTCAATAACTGATGAATATTCATTTAAGTATGTCTGTTTTACACAAAGAAGAAACATTTCAGTTAGGAAAAAACAAACTAGGATCATTCTATCTTAATAATTTTATGAAAAAAAAAAAGATAGAAATTTACTAATTTGCAGGTAAAATAAAGAAGAAACATCCAAGAAGTTCTATCTAAACAGAGCTGGTTGTTCCAATAATTTTTTTTTTTTTTTGTCTTTTTATAGGTATGTCTTTAATTTGAATGTTGCCACGTGCCACACAAGTAGTGCTATCACTATGGAAAAGCTGATGCATCTGTCCTATCAGCATTTTACTCCATTTACTGCAAGTGTCTAACCTATATAGTTTGTCTAGTAGGTGGAAGTTTTAGAAATCCCTTAGAAAAACAAAACAAAACACTTGTATGAGCTTTTCCTCAGCTCTTTTTCAGTGCTAGGGAAAACATTAGTTACCGGGATTATCTGAAGCAATCAAGCATCTGATCCAGTGGGAAAACCATGCAAACTACCATGTTGGTTTTAATATTTAGGTAGTAGAAGGAATGACAGCAGTAGAAAATTACCTATAACTGACTATTTGAGATTAATCAAATTATGAGAGACAGACACTGATGCATTACATTGCAGTGTCCCTCAAATTTGGGTATTAGGTGTGCACATATATGTTATAAATAAGATGCTTTCAAACCCAAAAGCCATACACAAATTTATATGCCTGGAGGAGATGGAATAAATATTTTTTAAAATCCATTCCCAGTCATAGGTAGCTGTTAGCAACTTCCCTGGATGAAAGTCTCTGCAACTGACAGAAACAAAGGTCTATTTGTGTCAGTTTTCAAGAATATGAAAATTTTTTTGGGAAACTTTTAAACTGTTATTGCTACATGTCCGTGAAGCTAGACATTTTTAAAATACAAAGATCTTTTTACATAAAGGTGGTATAAGAAAATAGCAAAATAGTGCACCTTAAGGAATCCAAGGTAGTGCACATTAAATATCTCCTCTGATTTCACTCTTAATGTTCCTTCTGCCAAACTACTTTTTCCACTTATCTTCTCACTCTGGATGCTACCTGTTGTGATGCTTAAAAGGGAAAAGTTCTGCACTCTTCTGTCTGAGAAAGAAATTAGAAAAGTCGACCTCTATCAGAAAAAGAAGGTAAGGATGCAATTCCTCTATGATACAGGCAAGAAGTTCCAGAGAAAATGTATGTTTATGTTGTCACCAGGACTTGAACAGTGACAGTTCAAGGGAGGGAGGGGTGTGAGGAAGGCTTTTTAAAGAGGTTTATTTTACTTCTCATTATCCTGCTCTGATTTTGTATGTAATAAATTCATATCTCTAAGGTGAGCCTGTTTTGCCTGTAACAGTATTTGAGGAGACATCTCTCTCTGTCCTTATCTCAACCCATGAACCCTTCATTATACTTTCTCTCTCTTATCCAGTTATGTATGGAAGTGATAGAGAAGCTTTTGTGGGTGTCTGGCATCCAAATAAGGTCAACCACTACACCTTCACGTAGAAACCTACATGAAAGGTAATTTGTGCAGACTGTGAGGTCATAACCTGGAGATATTCAAAATATGTCAAAGCCAGCATTAGGCCACTTTGGTGAACCTAAGCCACACGAACCATGTAGAGATTGCTGCTTCTGCATCTTGAGTTGATGTATATAAGGATGCACAGAGGAGGAAGATGCAAGTAGAAATGTGATCATGACAACTTCCATTTCTGGTTGTCTCTCCTGATGAGACTTCCACATGACTAAATACAGGCTGCTTTCTTCTGCTTTGAAGGTAAATAGGTATTAAATAATATTCCAAATTTTACTACTTTTAGCTATTTTTATTATTCTTCTGCATTCCTTCTTCACTTAAGCTAAAGTAAGCATTATTTTCTTATTCAAATTTCTGATTCTGTGCTTGCAATTGAAGGCTTTTCTACTCCAGTGACTGCCATTACTTTACTAAATCAATATTGACAATAAAACTAGACATTGAGCTGTCTTCCCTTGTAGGGTAAGGAGTTTGATCTTCCCCGGATTTCTAGCCATCTTTGGATACAGGAATTGTTAAGGAAACATTCTAAATACCAGGAACTAATGTGTAATTGTTTTAGTGACTTATGCTAGAACAATATAGTATCAAAATACAGTGGTGAACATTGGAGACACAGCAGCAGTTTAGGGAAAAGCAAAAATCAGAAAGGCCTGATGGCTTAATACTGTACTTAGAAATTGCTTTTGAATCCTTTTTATGATTTTTCATAGGAGAGAAATCCTCTGAAAAAGGTCCCAAAGTAATGAGGAATAGAAAACTTTTTTAATAAGGAAAGCGTTAATTCTTATGTATAGCTAACAAAGAAAGGAAAATTCAAAGTCACTTATGAAAGGCAGATATTGGATGTTAGTTTTAGAAGTCTGTACTCTGAAACAACACAAACACAAGTATTTCTGCATCCTAGAACATGACAGATAGTCATCACTGCTTTTGAAAACTGGGTATGTGCATTTTAAATTTTTTATCGTGCATAAACTATAAATACCTTTCTTGTGCAGAACTGGGATGTAAAAAAACATGTACTAATCATCATACTTGTACGGTATTTGTATGCATGTGTTCTCTGACCAATTATATTTTTTCATATCTGATTCCTAAAATGTGTCAAAATAAATATCAAAACACTTGCAAAAATATGCATCAAACAAATATTACTTTTCAACTTGATGTGTATTACGAAAAAGACATATCTTTGCTATAGTGCATGGACATATGAGCATCAAAACCTGTCTGTAGTGATCTCCTTAATTTCTGACTTCCTCCTGTGGAAATTACTCATGACAGTTTCTACCTGCCTAAAAGGGACAAAAATATAGCACACCAGAACCAACACCCAAAGAAGTGGCTGCCACAAACCAGAAACAACTGAGAACAGATGTGCAATCTAACAGCACGTCCAAGAGGAATTTAGACCATTATCCATTGAGAAATCTGATAAAATTGATTTAGGATGTTTGGCTAAATTTAAGAACAAAGGTTGTAACAGGCTGAGGAGAAACCCTACAGACTAGTTTTTAATTTCACAAGCTCAGCACCTTGTTATTATTGGCCTTTACTTTTTCCTTTAGCTAGAAATAACAAAATTATTTATAATAGAAGAAAGGAATTTGGAAAAACATGCAATAAGTTCATACATATGAGGAGACAGACACATATATTATACATAGCCAGAGTAGAACTCCATCTTTCAACATCTGGGAAATTTTGATCTATCTGCTTATTCAAAGCAGAAGTAATTGGAGCTTAATAGTATTGGATAAAGGCTCTGCTTAAGTGTGATTATTTGCTTTATGCCACTTGTGAAATACTTCTTTGTTTCTGTTCTTTTGCTAATAAATTTCGGTAGAAGATACCAAAATTAATTGTACACATACTAGATATGTGTACAATTTATTTTGACTGAATGGCACATTACTGTGTGTGGCATGTTTGTGGTACCAGTTTTTATTTTATGCTATACTAAAAATAAACAGATAAAGAGATTGTCATTTCATTTGATAAGAAGAAAATTAAGATATGGACATTAAAATAGGAGGTAGAGAATTGTAGCTTTTATTGTACCTTCTATGTAAGTTTTTTTTGTACATTAAAGTCAAAATTGATTTCAGGTATTCTTGGAAGTTTGAATGACCAACTATACTCTTTAAAGCATTGATATCTATGACCAAAGATACCTTTCCCTTCCAAAAATCTAAATTTTAACTGATGTGTACACATAGGCGTATTTTTACGCATGAACACTTGTACCATCTCTGTTGCACCTCCTTTTGTACCTCTGGATGCTCCATAGTTTGGAGCATATCCCCTTCAGCCTTTCCTTTCAGTGTTCCATATCTCTTCTACTGGGAAGACAGAAAATGTGAGGATTATTACAA
The DNA here is from genome assembly GCA_013186435.1 of Turdus rufiventris. Taxonomy (NCBI): domain Eukaryota; kingdom Metazoa; phylum Chordata; class Aves; order Passeriformes; family Turdidae; genus Turdus; species Turdus rufiventris. The sequence continues at coordinate 2,793,529 of PYHW01010271.1, forward strand.
AGCTCCAGACCTTGGGGTAGCGTGTTTGGTGATATGAAGGTGGTGCAATTATAGATTTCATTTGAGGATCCCACAGAGGTTACAATTGGCAGATCATTAGGTTAGACTGTACCAGTCTTACCTCGTAGGTCATGTAAAATCTCAAGGAAGAATTCCTCAAAAAGTTAGGCAACTTTTTTCCCATTCCTGAAGGTATAATGAGGATAGTTATGGGACAAATATTCGGAATAACACTTTCCTCTCACTTATGTTCCACTCAACATTACTTCCTCTAACATCATAATAGAATATGTGAATTTGGATAGATTTAAGTGGATTTGGTTCTGTGCTGCCCCCACTTATCAGCACATAGCCCAGCTAGTACATGTTTTCTATAATCATTATGTAAAAGTGAAAATCATCTGCAAAATAACTATTTATCTGACCTTACTAAAAAGTGTAATCCCATTCCATAATCATTTAGAAGAGTAGAATTTTCTTAGAAATGTAATAAAATAATTTTATTTCATTATGATTATTTATTACATGAGACATGGATTTATTGAGAAACTTGAGATATTGAGGAGACATCCTGTCTAGCTGTTTTTAGAGGGTTTTTTTATCCGCAATATGTAAAAACTGAACAAAAACTGGAACTTATATGTTGTATATGATGAAAAAATCTTTGAGCAAGGCAATAAAAGGAAACATTCCAAACCTTCTCAAATTAAGTGATAAAGAACTGTAACTTCCAATCGTTTAATAAGGTTACCCATAATATCAGGTAACATTCTGTCAGGGTCTGGTTTGAGAGCAGAATGAAAAAGACTTGTCCATCTTTACATAAGGATAACCATAACTAAGTCTCTGGTAGAAAAAGCAAAACATGAATTTGACTGCTGAAATGTAACTAAGGGACCCGTGCTTCCATTTATCCTAATAAACCCAATTGATCAAAAAGTCATATTTACACATTACTGCTACTACACAGATCAGAAAGTCAAGTAATACCAGTTTGTCTGCTTTAAAGCACTCAATAAACACTAACAATTTTCACTACTCCTTGCTAAGTTGTGTAATGAATAAAATATCAGCTAGTACTTTAAGTGTGTGAATGCCACACAGTCTCAAAATGTGTTAAATATTAAAAATCCCCTTTAATCACTCATGTACCAAAAGTGTCTTAGGACTTCAATGGAAAGAAAACATACAACATGCAGTTTACAGTTCACTTATGATTTGTAGTCATAAAAATGCTTTACTAGGGAAATGAATGAGTTTGTTAAATTCTCATGAGCTTAAATAGAACATCTCTCTCAATTTGAACTTAGGAATTAAAATTATGTCGAATTTATCCTAACAGTAATCTTTTTTTTTTTTTTTTTTCATGGAAAAGTAAAGAAGGCATTAGAGATGAGAGGGAAGGAAAAATTATTTTGTATGGAAAAGACAAAATACATGCCATCATTCCATCATTCCAATTGATTGCTTTCTTTGTCATGGTAAAAAAATATCCATTTTTGACAAGTAGATATGTACTTTTCCATTTAAAAATAAAACAAAAAAAATTCAAAATTTATTGGATGTTTATTTCTAGGAATGGTGCTGTTCGAACTAGTATATTGGTAACAGATTATTAGAAATATTTCAATTCATTTGTTTCTTTTTCAGTATTTTTATTACTTTCTGTCAAAAAGAAGAAACTTCTAAATCAATGCAATTAGTCATTTTTATACCATTATACTAGAAATTATCTACATTGTGAAATATTGTCCAGTTATTATGGATATCAGACACTTTAAAAATTAATATGAGATATTAATATATAAGATATTAATTAATATATGAGATATATCTGGAGGTGTTCAAAAGGCATTTTGTGGCACTCGAGGATATAGTTTAGGTCTGATTAGGATGATGCTGGGTAGGTGGTGGGACTAGATGATCTTGAAGGTCTCTTTCAACTTTAATGAATTTGTGACTATCTGATTCTTTGGTATGAAATCCTGTTTTGAATTCCAGTTTGTAAAGAACTGAAATTTCTAGCTGTGATTGTTTTACTAGTAATTTTCTGGACATTGATAGAAAAAGGAATGAAGTGTTTGCATTAACATAACTCTTGAGTCTTTGAAATTCAACAATCTTTTTCCCCTCTCTCCTCTTGTACAGCTAATTTTTGTTGGTGCTAATGTTGAAAAAAAATAGAGAAAAGAAAATAAAAGACACCAAAACAACATAACAAATAATTTTCACTTATAGATAGCAAGACTTCCACAGACTATATGTAGATACTCACAGGCACAGAAAACATTCAATCCTCCGAGACAGGGTGTTTTCCAGTGTAGAGTCATTGTATTGATCTGGTTCTTAAATGGCCTTCTTTATGACAATGAACATAAAATAAACAACTCTTCATCATGTAGTTCTGGTAGGATTATCCAATATGACAATTCCTAATGCTTAAATTCTCTTCCTTATTCTAGAAACCTAACCATGAAAAGTTGTTCTTTTATTATTCTATTTGATTGTTAAAGAAATAGTATTAATAAATATTAAGAGATGCCTAAGATGAGAACTTTTGGTTTCTTTTTTCAGGGAACAGAAAGCTACTTATAAAAAAAAAAACTGACTGAGAATTTATGGGTCAGGATTAAAGTGTGGGCAGTACCCATATTGATAGTAGTGGACAGGGAAATTAGCTGGTGGGGAGATCACTTCACTAGTGAATTGATTTCAACCACAGCTTTAACTCTATCCAGATTAAGAAATTCTTCCCAGCATATGTTCTATGAAGCTGTCATATTCAGCTATTTCTGCTATGACTATCTAGTAAACAGAAAAAAAAAAAAATAGAAAGTTTACATAACAAGCTGGAGCTAATTATCTGCTGAAGAATAAGTCATGTACCTGGGTCTCAGATTAATTTTTTCTTGCCTTCTTTTTGAATATTCATAGAATGACCTGGATTGGAAGGGACCATAGATATTATCTAATTTCAAGCCCCTTACTACTGGCAAGGACATCTTTCACTAGACCAGGATGCTCAGAGCTCCATCCAACATAGCCTCGAACACCTGGGATAATACATAAATATATTGAGAGGAGTTTCAAATGTTTTATAATGGTTTATGTTTTATAATGCATTTAAATGATTACAGTACACAAGCTAAGAGTTAAGGAGCTGAAAATGGAGCAGATGTAAGGGATGTCCCTAGATTTGAAATCGATTGCCATGGAAAAGGATGTAGGAAGCAGGTGGTTTTCTTAGAGTCAGCAGAAAGGCCTTGTGAAAATGCATCAATGAGATTTCTTTACTCCAGAATTTATTAAACATGCAGCAAAACAGTTTCTCGGTTCAAACAGCCCCTTGCAGCTGACTACAGCAGCAATGTGGTGGGGGATGTGATAAAAAGTGAGGTCTGCCTGAACTAACTCAGGTTTGCATACACTGACCACCCCTTTAGACAAGTGGAGCTGAAGCTCTCTCCAGCAGCAGACACAACAGCTTCAAGGCCATTCTGGGCAGAACTTTTTTGATTTATTTATAGTGATGACACAGTAAACAGGGTAAGAATTCAGAGTAATGCAGTTTTCTTTCAAGGAACTTTGTTGTGTTGTAAATTTTGTTGATAGAGCTGCAACAACCATGACATTATTTAAATTACTTCCTACTATGATAAGTATTTAAACAGTGATTCAGATATAAAGAAAGAGGCAGAAACTGATGCATGGGCAGCTCCACGTGAATGAAAGGAAGAACGTTTTGCTGTGCATGTAAACATGCACTGGAAAAAATTGCCCAGAGAGGTTGTTGACTCTCTCTCACTGCAAATGTTCAAGAGTCATCCAGACACAATCCTGTTCAATTTGCTCTGAGATGACCCTACCTGAGCAGCGAGGTTGATGATCCACTGTAGACCCTTCCAACCTGACTCAATTGGTGAATCTGTGAAATTAGCCAGAGTTATGGAGCACAGTTCATGCTAAACAGATATGAGTGACTGAAATTAAGTGAACAAGTTGGAAAAGTTAGTGTACAGCCATTTTATTTCTTTTGCTTTAGGGTTGTTATCTTATAAAAACAATAAACAAAGAACAAACAGAATTTTGCTTTCTAAGTTACATTAAAAGGTGTCCAGAGCTCAAGGGTAGAACACTTTGTAGCTATAAATCTAAACAAAACAATGTAACAATTTTTTATTGTACTATTCAGCTGAATTTCTAAGTTTTTTTCCTTTAATATGGAAAAGGATTTTGTAAAACTAAAACTCCCTTTAGGTCGGTTAAGATTCCCTGAAAACATTAGAGTTTCTTTCCTTTCTGCAGAAGGCACATTCAGAAAAATATTTTGCATGCTTGTGTGAGATTTACACAAAATGTTCTCATTAACAGTCATGTAAACATAAATATTTGTGTGCCAACTCTAAACATATTTCAAACGAGTGGAGAACAAGCATCCATGTCAAACACCAAGAGAGGTGCATCTAGATTCAGTAAGGAAGAGAAGGAATTGTTTTCCATGAACACAGTTTTATCTCGGTTAAAGTGAAGAATGGGTTTAAACCATGCTACATAAGTTTGAGCTCAACTTGCCATTTCAAAGGCAAAATAGCCTGAATGTAAGAAAAACTTCTAATTTTTCCAAGTCAGAGCTACAGAAATTCTTGCGTAATGTGCTTTGCAGAGATTTTTTTTTTGTAGTGGCGTTTTGTTTATTTGTTTGTCTAAGAAGTTGGATGGAATTTTATATGTACGTGTACACACGCATACGCATACACGTTTTACTTTAAATGAGTTTTGGCCTCTATATTGACCTAGGCAGAGTCACTTAGTGAGGAGACAATTAAAAGAATGACAAATTGATGTATTTTTAGGAAGCAGAAGAGTTCAAACTCCTAGTGTCTGGGAAACAGTGTCACCTCCAATAAGATGATATGATTGATGCTGGGCTAAAGGAACAGGGATTTCAAGAATTGCCAAAGCAGCCTTGCAGTTCTCAGAAAATGAGAGCTCTCCCCCTCCACTTGACACTTCCCATCCTGCAAGTATTGTTTCACTAAAGAAGAAACAGATTAAATTCCAGCTGCTGTCAGTTCTTAGCCAGGTCTGTTGAAGAATGTGGCTTTTGAAAAGTTGTATCAATACTTCCCTTTCATTATTACCAAAGCAGGCTTAACTGTCTTTGATGTCTTCTTACCAACATCATTACAGTTTTCTCCAACCAGTGAATAGTGGGCTTTATTTAAGGTCACGTTGAAATTCTGAGTTGAAATTGCAATGCGTTGGAGGACTGGATTGTTCATTGTTTATAATACCTTCCCTTTTGCAGTCTGTATCAAAACCAAGTGAAAGAATGGCTTCAATTTTCTCTCACAAACATAGCTCAAGCTATTAACCCGGAACATTAGATTTTTTTAGAGTGCAAGCTCAAACGTCTGTCTTTTGCTTTTCTGCAGGTTTAGTATTGTTTGTTAGAAAACCTAACACAAAAAAAAAATAAAGAAAAAAAAGGAAAAACTGATGAATCAGTTATACATATGATTGTTTGGCAGACAGTCTACTACATTCATAATGTTTTTATGTGAACTTTTTTCATATCTATTGATCAATATATCACACTTTTCTGTGTGTTCAATAGCTGATGAGAAGTGGGTA
>PYHW01010271.1:2799212-2811346 GCA_013186435.1 Turdus rufiventris
GATTTTTTTAGAGTGCAAGCTCAAACGTCTGTCTTTTGCTTTTCTGCAGGTTTAGTATTGTTTGTTAGAAAACCTAACACAAAAAAAATAAAGAAAAAAAAGGAAAAACTGATGAATCAGTTATACATATGATTGTTTGGCAGACAGTCTACTACATCCATAATGTTTTTATGTGAACTTTTTTCATATCTATTGATCAATATATCACACTTTTCTGTGTGTTCAATAGCTGATGAGAAGTGGGTATCATGGAAAATTTCTCTCTAAAAATACTAAATATACATGGACAGAGGGTATTGCATTCAAGCTTGTGCACAGTCTTTTGGGAAATCAATCTAACAAAGAGAATGCATTTAATCATCCAGTCTTGTGGGTTTTGTGTACTGCTGCTGCTCAGTTATAAATCGAGTATATCACTTCTACTGCTTTACCAATGTTAACAAAGTAACAGATAAATAACAACTGCAACAACAAAGCCAACAGACAAACAACAGTAAAACTGCTACTGCAAGTTGTTTTCTATGTTTCTCTCTGGCTATTTGCCTGGCATATTTTGGAAAACTTCAATGCATAGCACACAAAATCTTGGTGTTTTTTATGAAACCTGTGTGCAATTCTAACTCACCTTGTGAATTTAAGAAAAGATTTGCTGATATGTATATGTTGTAAGTCAAATCACAGCTATAGAATCATGTTATGCTCTTAGTTGCAGTCTAGGATAAACTCAGTGGATGACTTCTCAGTTTTAAATTTTCATCCTACATGTAATAGCTTCTCATCAGAGTTGAGCACATCACAGAGAGCAATGTGATGTTTGAGTCTGTGTCGGTGTCCAAGGGGACATTGTTCTGTGGGTTCAGAACTGGCTTGGGCATCTCTGAACAGTGGGTTGTGAATCATAGCTATACACTTTTGATTTTCAAAGACAGAAAAGTATCTTTCTGCTGTTAAACTTTTCCCGATTAATTTTGTATAAAATTCACAGTCTGAACCAAAGTAGAAAACTGCTGGAGAATGTTCAGTGGTGCTGTGACATCTATGAATTAGCATTCTAAAATACCATGTCAGCCTTGTGCAGTGTCATTTTTTAAGACTTATTTCCTTTAAGTTATTACTTAAATTATATTCTGGTTTCTTACACAAAACTTTAAACAAAGAAGTCTGTGTACAAAAAACATTTGGAGAAAGGCCTAAAAAGCCTACAAGAATTACAGCTCATGGACAATCAAAATTAATGAAGAACACTAATGCTACCAATTTATCCACTTAAACAAATTTTTAAAAATACTACTGATATCTTAAAGACATAAAGAAATTCATAGTTCTGTATGTTGTCACAGGCTAAAAATTTGCTGATTTTGGAATTTGCTCTTAACAAATTGATTCACCTGGATGTGGGACAGCACCCCTGCTTTCAGTAGAGCCTGAAAACTACCTCATCAATATTTGGTAAGTCAACAGGAAGACAGTCTATGGAGAGAAGAGGATAGAGAGCTGCACTGCAAAGCTATTTACCATGTTGCTTGTGAGATGCTTACGCAAGTAAATGCTAAAGATTGTGTTCTGAGCCTGCAGTCATTTCCTGTGTAGCTATCCAATTTACTTAGGTAATTTAAAAAAACTTCATAAAATTGTTAGTGGTTTTATTTTCTTCCTATTGACCAGTCAATTTTTCACCTCCACGGCCTTACACAGTTTAGAATTGGTCTAAAGAAAGATACTATCTTTAGCACAGCTAAGTCATTTCACCAAGAAGGAAACAGAAATGTGAATGTAAGATCTTTGGCAGACTTCTCTTGTTAAGCAACTTGCAAAGGTCTATAAAATCTGAATTCTTAAATTCTGTTGGTTTTTTGGGTGGGGTTTTTTTGGGTGTTTTTTTTGTTTGTTTGTTTTTTTGGGTTTTTTTTTTTTGTTGTTGTTTGTTTGTTTTGTTTTGTTATGTTTGGGTGGGTTTTTTTGAGAAATATCCAGGTAAGGATGAAAAAGATAGAAGGTATTTTAAAGTGCTTTCTGTGACTAGTTTCCTAATGGGTTTTGTTGAGTCTGTTTTGGGAATATGTAAAAGAAGTATATTGCAAGAAAAATCAACACAGGATAGAAGATTACAAACATTTCATATAACAGAGGTCAATTTTTCCTGTAAAGTATGTTAACTGTTACAATTTGTTTGCTTAAGCACTTTTATGCTAAGTTTCAAAAGACAACATCAATTATGCACTGCGGTATAGATACCAAAATTATGCAACACCAGAAATTTAAAACATTTTCATCACAATAGCTTTATTTCATACTTGTCTTCAGTCTAAGCAGGGGAAAACACACTACTTTTAGCACTTTTGTTTGGAAAAAAAAAAAAAAAAGCAATTTTAAGACCATTATTGTAAATAACCAAAGTAGGTAATATTTCACATGTACTTGAGAATTTTGATATTTAACTAATCTCAAAATACTAAGGTAGATTTGGATTTTTAACAGTATTTTTATTTGAAGCTAGATACTATGACACATATTTTTAGTGTTAACCAAGTAAAAAATTAGACAAATCATTAGGATTTTCTTGAAAAGACACATTTTCTCAATGCTATGATACTTTATTTGGACTACAAATGAAAAAAGATAAAATTCTTTGTTTCTCATAAAATAATAATTAATAATGAAATCATAGATGCTGAAGATGCTTTTCTTTTTCTTTTTTTAATTTTTGGGTTGAATTTTTGTTTGTTTTTTTATCTCTGGTTATTTTTTTTTAATTTTTGGTTATTTTTATCTCTGATGTTCTTTGCTGATATATTTTGTTGTTTTTTGCTAACACATACACATGTCTTCTCAGTATTTTGGATTTATTTTGGTGGGAAATGGTACCAACTAAACCCAAGAATCAGATAATGAAAAGGGCCAATGAATAATCAAATAATTTCCAGTACCATAAATTATAGTCCGACTGCGCAATTTAAGCTTACCACATCAATGTGGTTGTAAAGAGAAAGTGTTATAGCAAATTTATATGAGTGCTCCTGGAAAATAGGATTTTTAGAATTATTGCCATCTTATCAGTGTAATTTTTTTTCAAATCACCAGTTATAAAATATCTGTATCTTACTCTATAGCACAAGACTACCCTTAGCACTCAGTATTTGTCAAGCTAGGTGAAATCCTAGGTCAAGAATGCTTACTGTACTTTCATTCTTATTTCAGCTATTAAAGGTCAGAGAGTTTAGAGTATATGTTTGTGGTCACATTGTGAAGCTGATAAAACTGCAGCCACAGGCAACCTGAAGGAGCTCCACATTTCTTTATTTAAGCTTGATGTAGAAATCCATCTTTTTTTCTCCAGGCAGTCTCAGTTCAATATTGCAGAGTAAAGGCATTATGTTTCACAACCTTTACCTGTTTTCTCATTGATCAGCAACATTAATATATCTGTTTATGACACACAGAGAAAATTAATACAAATTTGAACTTGAATAAATCTGTCTATGATGGTGGACTATAAAACAGTGAATATGCTTGCTGATTAAGATTTCTGCAACTCATCTTGTTAAAATCTACTTTTACATTCACCCTCCCCCTTTTTGTTTTATAAAACATTTTAAAGCAAAACAGGGTATTTTTAGTATGGGATGCCTTGGTAAAAAAAAATAAAGTTTATTGTAGGAAGTGTTGGACAATTAGTTTTCTTTCTTTAATTATTATTAAAGATACAAAAAACACAGCAAAAAACAGTGACTATGTATTAGGTTTTGTTACTTGATTCTCTTTAAGAGTTTGTATAGTTCCTACTGATCTATCATCATCATCTAAAAATCTGTAAAGCATATACTATTGAAATTTATTTTTTTTCAAGCCATTAAAATATGCCAATACCAGCTATGACCAGAAAGTACAAGAAAGTACAATGAATGCACTCCAAACAAACGTGGTCCTAGGAAGAGCTGGAAATGGCTTTTGCTGATTTCTTCAAGTTGGTTGCTTACTTTTAAGCAAAACCAAAAGATGCAGTTATGGGCATAGACATGAGAGCTAGAAATTGTGACACGTAACAACCTAGGCTCCCTGTGGAACAGAGTAGTAAAGCAACAGGCCCAAGGGAGCCCCTTGAAATTTGGTCTCCTACAGACTTTATGGGGAAAGAATATCTGTATTAACAATGAAAGTTGAGTGTTGAAGTGCTTGTTTTACTTTCTGAATTTTACAGTAACCACCCTGAAGCCATCTTTTATTAATACTTAAAGGTTATTCTTGTTTTTAATAACCTGAAGGACTTGCAATATCTTGACTACCAAAAGTTTGGGCATTTTTAATACATCCCAGCATTTTCAATACTTCCCAGCATTTTCAAGATGCAAAGGTAAAAAGGGCACATTAAGGTGTATGTAATACCAGATTGATCATGAATAGGTTATAAAAAGAATCTTGCTGGTTTTGGCCCACAGATGTATTAATCAGACACAAAAAAACAGGAATACAGGGAGTGCAGATGAAGAGCCACATTAATTGAGAGTGACTTTTAGTGACTGATTTTGACTATTGAGAGACCACAATGGCTAGGTCTTTTTACTAAATTTCCCCCTCTAAAGAATTGCACTCTTCTCCAATTTGATAACGCCACTGGCATTTTCCTGCTTTTTACTTAACATCTCACCTCTTGCTCTTCTGATAACATGCTGTGCAAAAGATCTGCCTGATGAGTGCCTGTAGCAGTGTGTTCTGGAACTAAATTGTTTTAGTAATCTTTTTACTAAAATAAAATGAGCAGCAGGATGTTTGTCATTTCAGCTGCAACAGAATAAATATTTTATCCTCCCTTCTTCAAAAGCTCATCTGTAACTCAATGGGTTTATCGAACAATTTAAAGAGTGAAAGCATTTAATTCACTTTAGCTTTGATTACATTACATGGCCTATTGTGTTGAAAGTTTGAAGTAATCTGTGACTGGGGTTTACTTAAAATACTGATTTTTAATTACTTTCCTCAGGTAAACTGCCACCTTTTTCAAATGGGTGTTCAATGTGTGCATACACAAAATATGACTATTTTTGAAAGAATTTCCATCAAAAGATTCAATTTTGTAAGGGGAGAGGTATTTTTTTTTTCTTTTTCTTAGAAACTCTCAAAAGCATCAGAATTCAGTGTGCAAGTAATAAAACATTAATGAAAAGGCATGCTGAAGCATTTGAAGTGGGGAAAACAATCACTTCACTTCTCATCAAACATGCAGAGAATTTATTCTGGTGCCCTTTAACAAAGATAGACAAGGTTTTTATCTAATTATGATGTCCCTCCCAAGTCGTTAGAGAGCCACTCAGTGAAGGTCAAGATTCAAGGAGCAGAACTTCAGGCCACATCTGCTGCTGACCTTGAACGCTGCAGGGAATCAAGAGCACTACTGCTTCACAGGACTTTGATTTGCAGCATCCTATTCATAGCACTTTACACCAAGAAAAACCATGTGACCTGTTGAAGATCAGTAGAAATAAGAAGCCAAATGAAGCATAGGTATGATGAGGACAAATGTGAAAATAAATAAAATCAACATGTCTGGTTTTATCCTGTATCTGTTTGAGAAATTTATCAGAGACAATTGAAATGATAGAGTGAGAGGAAGTTTTATTTTGTAGTAACTTTTTGCACAACTTTGTTTCACCTCAGCAGGAACAAAAAAAGCATAAATTAAAAAGGAAAAAATAAAAAGAAAAAGGTTGAAAGCAACCGATTTCATTATTGAAGAAACTCTGTACCTTTGTACAAGCCTTCACCTAGAGTTTTGTTTACATTACTCTCATGGCTGACACTATCTTGAGAAAAATACCTTTTTTAAAAAACAAAAAAAGGAAGAATTTGAAATAAGAAACTTACATGTAAATGCAGATGAGAAATCCTTGACTTATAGCCCTGATACCATGAAATATTTTATATCCTGATACTCAAATCTCTGATAGCTATTTTAAAAATGTCTCTTCCTCAACTCTGTTTCTCCTTATCATGCCTCACTGTGTCTGCATTGCTTTCTTCTGTCTTGATGGTCTCTAATAGCACTGACATTTATCGTCTGTAAAGCAACATCTGTTCAAGTGACTGTTGTTCATCCTTCCTGATCATGAGATTCCTCCATTCTTTGTACAGTTCTGTCTTTGCTGTTTACTTCAAAAACTCTGCCTGTAGGAAAACTCATTCCAGGTCTGCTCAGCATAAAATGCTACTATTTAAGTGTCAATGTGACAGATGAGGTGGGAGGCCAAATGCTATCCTCATTTATGATTGTGAGAACAGAATCAATCTCTCTAATTCCAATGTGGAGGACAGAGAATCCCTATAAATAAGCTTAACTTAGATGATAGTAACAAACCTGTAAGATGACATATTAGCTTCTTCTTTATTATACTTTAATTTCACAAGGGAAAAGGGTCACAGTTGAAATAAAAATAATAATATATTAATCTGATATGTTTTACTAGGAAAATTTGGTTCATTTTTATATATTTTAAAGTTTTAAAAGACTGTCTTCTTTTTTTTCTGTAATGTATTTTTAAATTATGCAATACACATAAATAACCCATATTTTTGTTTTCCTTAGTTCCCAAAGTACCCACACCTAAATTATTTTCTCATTTAGTTTTCTATTTTCCTACTTTATGTTTTGCTTGTTTGTTTAATTTGCTTGCTTCCCAGGAAAACATAACTGTGAGGTTCTCTCAATTGCAAGAGAAGACTGACTTGGTCTCTGTTCTCTCTTTTACAATTAAATAATGATTCCACTGTTCTATCTGGAATGAACCACCTTAGCAGAAGGCAGTCTATTGCAAACTCTTGCTATGTGTCTCTTAATCTTTCCAGAGTCTGTCTCAAGTTCCTCAGACCCAAAAAAAAAGAAGGACAGAAGTCCATAAAAACTAACAACTCTGCATAACTCTGCAATGCTTCCTGCGCACAGCAAGTCTGGGATGATGACCTTTTCCTCATTGACAGAAATTTCCTTCCATGGAAGGAAAATATCCCTTCCTCACTCCTACCCTTGCAGTCCCCCAGTGTTTTTTGTCAATTTCACTGCATTAAAACTGTATTTTCTTCCCTGAAAAAAATTATGCCTTAGCCACATAATGGGAATTGCAAGAGAGAGCTAAAAGCTACTGTATATATATATTTTTTTTTTTTTTTTTTTTAATTGATCTAGATATTGTCCATATTGCCGGCATTCAAACACAACAAGGTTTCTCTTCACAGAGAATTTAGGTGAAGTACAGCTTAGATAAATTAAGTGTGATAATTGAGAGCAACAATGATAAAACCACTTATTCCTACTATTCTTCCACTTCCAAAAGTTAAAGAATCTTCAAATAAAAGACAGTGCTTTGATAAGGAGACAAGTATGTAATGGGAAAGGACAAACAAAAATACTTTATAAGACATAACATGAGTTTATGAAGGTACTTCATGAATATATAACAACAGTTTTCATGAACTTTTCCTTGGTTCTGTGTCTACAAATAAGAATGCTAACAAGAGTCCGTTGAGCTAAGAGACACTTTGGCTACAAGGTAGAAAAATCTTTGAAAATGTTCTTGATATAAACTAGGTTAAGATGTAAACCACGTAAATATGGCAGATTAGATTGAATTAAGTATGGTAAATTGTGATATACCCTGAGCACAGAACATTCTTAAAGGCTCTTGAAAGATGATTGTTTAGCTCTTGCTCCTGATATCCATGTCCAGGTTGTATTAAACAAATCTTCTGTCTCTGTAGCATAAGAGATTAACACATAGAGGAATTTATTTTGTGTATTGAAATTACTACTGGTACTTGGGAGTGGTTCTCAGAATGCATTAAAAAATGTTTCAGCTTCTCTTCACTCAGTCTCCATCCTGCTACCATAAAAACCAGACTCTTTTGTTGACTCACGCCTCATGCATAAGCTCTCTCAGAGTGACAAGTTCCATTTCAACTAATGTATATCCCAAAGGATAAGAGTAAATGGCAGAGGTTTCTACTGCAGGTCTTCTGTCATGCAGACCATTGTTCTTGTGTTAGTCCAACCCTACTATTAGTTAATGAATATTAAATTATTTCCTTCATAATGGGACAACTTCAAGACCTCTTACTGTGGCAAAAGACATTATGGGCTCATGAACACGGCCTTGAAAGAGGCAGCAACAAATTCTATAGGTAACTTTTCAAAGGAAGAGTTCAATTACACTCATGGACTTTATAAATTAAGCTCTTTAACTGTCCAACACTTCATGCAGGTGAAATGAAGTGAGGACATTCATGCCCCCAAAGAAAGGTGTCTAACACTCTTCAGTATTTATTTCTTCTTTTCCTACTTTGTGTAGTCCTGTGCTCATTGTTCTGGACTTTAACAGTGATGTACAACATTCTTCATTCACTCCAGTATGCAACATCACAAGATTTCTGTTGTAACTCCAAGAACTGTGCTCTACAAGAAGAATAATTTCTTATCTCCCTGCATCAATGAAAAAACCTCACACTAAAACTGTTTTTTTGTAAACCAGCTTTCAAAGGCAAACATCTTCCTATGCATAGCACAGGAAATCAAGGCACTAATTTTGGTTCTGAGAATTCCCATGACAACTCCATCCCAAAGTATTCCAATCAGTAATGCTAAAATCTCTGCCACAGAGTCATCCACACATTAAAGAAACAAAATGCTTGTTAGAGGAAACGTATTTTTAAGCTTATCTACTCTTTTCTAATTTGGTAAGCGGTAATTGAATAATTCAAATTTCTGTACTTATATACTCTATACTTCTGCACTCTGTCTCTTAGCAGGTAACAGTTTTCAGGGTCACAGAGCATCTATTGAAAACCAGGCAGGACAAGAGATCCACCTTGTTACCCACCTGCAGTACTCCACATTTCTTTCTATGTTTTTCATCCGTATTGACATTTTTTTCCTTCAATTATTGAACCCAACCTGTTGTCCAGTCCTGGAATTATCATCTTCCCAAATCCAAGTGGTATTTGTCTCTACTTCCACTTTTGCATGACATTTTGAAAAGTGTTTCAGAAAACCACATATATATTTGCAAGTATTTCTTAGATACTCTAAAAGTTTTCAGCAAAAGCACAGGATAATATGTGGGATACCAATGGTTGTTTAAAAATGCAGTTGAAAAGGAGAAATACACATGGAGGTGCCCTCATAATGCTCTATGAAGGCATTTTTTACTTTGTCATCATATAGATTGAGTATCTCTGTACAGACTAACTTCTATTGGCTTTCACACAACTAGTTTTGCTACTACTTTACATGATTCTAGGAAAGGAAAACTTAGTATGACCCATCTGTCCCCTTGAAAAATATGTATTTTTTTGGGTATATGGTACCCACTTGCACACAGGCTTGATTATGGGAAACATTGCCTATATAAGCCATACAAAGTAAAATTTATTGCAATTTAGCATAATCTAGGTGAAAGAAAGCATTCATTCTTTATGGCTAGGTTGATATCTTTAGCTCTATTCCCATCACCAAAACTAAATATTCACCCCCCAAATAAGATATACTGTTTAAGTCAGTTTCTTTTACACTATTTTTATTCAATTTCTATCAGCCTATTTTGAGGAATAACAGCCTAGAGTTAATGATTCATATTTAGATTAGAATGCCTATCTACTTCTGTGATTTAATTAGCTAAAAATTATTTTTCCATTATTTTGGAAGAGTTGAATTTGTCTTTTCTGCTTGTAAAAGTGTTCCTAATTTTTTAATGGAATAAATAATGATTTTTACAAATTAAAAAGTCCCATACAGATTAGTACAAATGTTGATTATGTGTTTTCAGACACAAAAAGAGAATCTGCTTTGTTAGAGTGTTGAAAAATCAGAGGTTTGTTTCTATCTCAGTATATTGTTTGGCATACTCAATAGGCAGAATAGAATGAGTTAAGTATATGATGCTTTTATTTGCTGCCATTGTTGCTTACAGAACATTTATAACAAGCTTTTTGAGACTCCTTGTAATGGTGAGGAAACAATTTGTTTTGAGAATTAATTTGCTGAATGGAAAATGTTTCCAGTCTGCTTTCCAAGCTATAATGACGTGACTGAATTCAGAAGTGCCCTTGAAAATCTGCAATGTAGAACAGCATATACACAACACATTCATTCTATACAGTGCCAAAGAAACTATTAACAACAAATAAATACATGCTGCTTCTCTTAATTTATTAACTGGTTCTGGTTTTGATTTCATTTTCTCATTTTATATCACCTCTGATATACCATTTGCAGTAACTTGATGAGGTCTCAAGTCACCATAGAATTTAAGCTTGTGCTGAGTTCTTAGCACAATAATGAAAGTCTGCCTGTTTAGGCTGACGATTCTTGCAGCGCCTACTCCATGCATTTTCTATGCAGCCCTTAAATCGTCATGATTCTTTAAATAAGACTATTAATTCTGGGTTTTGAGAATTCAAGTCCTATCTCAAAGACAATTAGTGATCAGTGATAAAGAGAACTCAGTCATTACCCTTTACTTCTCTCCCTCACTGCATTAATAAGCCAAATTAATAGCTTGAATTGAAGAAAATAAAATATATCTTTCTATTTTTTAGAGGGCTGATGTGTACTTTAGCTCTCTAAGCACCTAACCTACTGAGTCCTTGTCAAATACCAAGTATCAATTAATTAAATAGTTATAAGTGCCTAAATAAATAATCAATAATAATGATCTGATTTTATTTTTAACCAGTAAATACATTTCATACTTTGTGAACCCTTGAATTTTAAAAAGTCAGAAAAGGAAAATTTCAAAAAGCAGCAGGAGCCCTTAATATTGATAAAAATTGATAAAGCAGAGGAACATCAGTGGCACCATTTAATTAATTTCTCTAAAGTCTTTATTCATTGGCTTTAGCCATCTGAAATTGCTGGAAAAAATCCATTGATCAAAGTTCAGCCTACCATTTTGGAGGAAAAAAAAGACATTATGAAGAAAATAATTTATTCAAAAGATTCAGTCAGTACATAAGGTAAAAAATACACAAAAAATGTTAACTTCAAAAAATATAATTCTCTGATCAATTTCATTTACAAATATTTACTTTTCTGCAGCTTCCTTACCCATGCTATCAAACTCCTACACACAAGAAAATCTTGGAGCATCTCTTTTACAAGGAAAGGCTGAGCAGGTTGTGCCAGTTTAGCCTCAAGGAGAGATGGCTAGAGAAAGGGGATTTCATCAATATCTGTAAGTATTGAAGGAAGAGTCTCAAGAGAATGGAGTTGGGGCTGTGTTTGGTGGTGCTGAGCAATAGGATGAGAGGCAATGGACAGAGACTGATGCATAGGAAGTTCCACCGGAACATGAGGATGAATTCTGTACTATGCAGGTGACTTAGCCCTGGAACAGATTTCCCAGAGAGGCTGAGTAGCCTCTCTCACTGGAGTTTATTAAGAGCTGTTCACATGCAAACCTACACAATGTGTTCTGGAATGACCCTACTTATATGCAGAGGCTGGACCAGATGGCCATTACTTATTCTGTGATTCTGTGAAAACAATATTACAATTTCTTTAGAAGAAAATGTGTTATACTTTAAATTTACCCAGCTTAATCTCAAGATGTGGAAAAACCCCACCATTTTCTATGCCATCACCTAATTGATATTGCTATGTTTGTTGGAGACGGGTGAAGGTTTAGAGAGGCATGGAGTTATGCATCAGGGTTTTGATCTTGTCACAGAAAAAAACCTTCAAAATTCTCAGAATCATGGGCATTTTCTTTTAGAAGCATTGAAAATTTGAATGGGCACAGTAGGCTCCATGGGATACCTGTCAGTCTGGTGATGTAGTGTACAGTAATTTCATGATTATAAGCCACACCTGAGTATAAGCGGTACTTCTGTGTGTCGGTAACTTTTAGTTCTTTTGTCCATATATAAGACACACCGGATTATAAATCGCACGTTATAATACAGAGTGTGATAAAAGGTATCTATTCTATCACCATCTGTTGAGGGTGGGGGCAGTGATCCTTATCTCCACGGCAGATATTCTGCTAATGGGCCATCCATTGAAACCAGGCGGGACATTGTTCTTTATCTTTTCACAACTGCAGCCTTCCTCCAGTGAGTAATTTTCTGCTAATGGCCCATTGAGTCCCACTGTG
>PYHW01010271.1:2814237-2829096 GCA_013186435.1 Turdus rufiventris
TTTTTTCTGTCACAGTAGCAAAGAGTGAATCAATTTCCCAAGAGATGTTGTGGATTCTCACAAACCACATAACTGAAGACTCAAAACTTAACTTGATAAAGTTCTAAAATACCTTGTACAGGACAACCCTGCTTTCAAAAGTGTTTTGGACTAGAAAGACTATAAAGGACCCTTCCAACTTGTTGTTCTGTGATTGTACACCTCCTGCACCTACAAAAATACCAAGAAGAAATTTAAAGCCAAAAATATTTAAACTATCTAGGGTTTAAGTTAAAAATTAGCGCTAATATCATACTTGTAATTCTATTCCTGAATATTATTTTCAATCACATTGTTTCAACAGAATACAATTTTCTTCCTTGGGATTATCACAAGAACTGTTAAACACTGTCCCTGAATATCAATATATCCTCACTGTCATGTCCTTTGTATCAATTATCTGGATTTCATTCATATAGAGAATTAAATATTTTAGATGGCTATAGCATGAAGATTTCAATTCAGTGAAATTTCAAAGATAGTGCTGAATGAGAGTGAAGGGAATAATTGATCTTGTGGTCCAAATGTAGGCCTAGGTTTAAGGGTCAGGCTTAGGTGTCGTTCTCAGTTTAGTTCTGTGGTCACAATTTGGGTGATTTATATTTGCCCAGTGCAAACCTATGTCTAGTGTAACTTTTCCCTGGATTCAGAAGTTTTTGAGACATAATTTATCCTCTGAGTTTCTCTTTAGGCAATGCAGTGATACCTCTTTGTTTTGAATACAGTTGAACCACTCATCAGTGAAAATAACCACGTCTGACAATATCTTCAACTGCCAAGATTTTGAACTTCTATAGACTACAAAAAAAATCTGAAAGAGCAGCAAATATGTGCATATATGTGGACTCATATTTAGTTATAATGATCCTATATATATAAAATATGTATCTTTACCCTTTCATACTGCTACATACAAACTATTATCTATTAATTTTTACTAACAGTGGAATTTTATTAATTTAAGATTAGACACGTAAAATAATTTCTCTTACACTTTTGCTTACAATTGTACCACTTGTAACTTTCTCTTGCTTGTATTCTTCTATTCCATTCCTCATTTTCTCCCTGGTTTTATTGTAGTTCTAGCCTCTAAAGATAATACACAATTTGATCTAACTTTATATTCTTAAATAACCAAATATTAATTTGGATTAATTATCTGAAAGACAATGTCCTAAATCTGAAGGATGGGCAATTCCTACTTTATAATGCTAAGAAGGGTTCTCAGAACTATGTCAGGATGAAAGGTAATTCTCATAATTTTCCCTATTCTGGTATTGTCATGCACAGCAGGAAAACTATGATATAATTACCATCATGGAAATCTGGTAGGATGACTCTGACAACTGAAGTGCCTACAGGGGCAACGAAGCTAATGAAGGGTCTAGAGCATAAATCTTATGAGGAGTGGATGAGAAAGGTGGGATGTTTGGACTGGAGAACAGGAAGATCAGAAAGACCTTACTGCTCTCTACAAGTGCTTTAAAGAAGGATGTAGCAAAGTAGGGGTTGGTCTCTTCTCTCAAGTAAAAAGCAATAGGACAAGATGAAAAGGTCTCAGGTTGGGCTAAGGAAGGTTTAGATTATATATTAAGAAATATTTCTTCATTAAAAGAGTTGTCAAATTGAAACTTTCCAGTACTTACTGCCAATGAGAATTCTGCTTCACCACTTAAAGTCCATTCTTCCCTTCTGTAAAAACGCAACATCTCTACTGTATCCCAAAAGAGCTTCAGTTCATCCAGTTAATTATTTTTTTGTCATCAATCTCAAGGAGAAATTAAAGTAAGAGCTACTAAGAACCAAAGCAAATACAGTTAAATATCATAGACATAGTCAATGACTGATGCAATTACAGGGTTTTTGACAGACACAGTCTTCCAGCTACAACAATCAATAACTAAAACACCTCTTGAAACAAAGATTATACCTTACCATGTTTCTAAATAGATAACAATGAGTTCTTTTCTCTGAATTTCCTAGTCCTTTCAAAAATCTCTTTACAGTTCTATTGTCTGCATACATGAGTTCCACAGTGTAATTATACATCATACACAAGTTATCCAATTTTGTTTGCTCTAAATTTATTGCTTGGTAATTTCAGCCATCCATTTTTGTTGTTGCCTTAATTATAACAGATACATAATAATTTGGTATTCAGTTTTCACTCTTTGCACAGAATTTTCATACCCTTTCCTAAAAGGCTTTTTTGCTAAAAATTTCAAACAAAATCAGTGCCCTGTTCCTTATCATCATTCATCCTTTTTTCTTATCTCTACTAATCAACGTTGAATTTCCTTTACTATGTTGTCATTCAATAATATGAAATATTCCTTCACTTCTGCAGCCAGATTTAAGCCAGTGATTACAAATTTGTATGAAATTGTATGTCATGCACAAATTTTATGCCTCACTATTTATCCTTCTTATTTTGTCTGTGATGAATATACTAAGCATGAGTCTCCACAGGTATTCTGGCAGGGTTCCAGCATTGTAAGCATACTGAAAACGAATATATTGTTGTTTTAATTTTTGTTTCTTTATTTTTTCTTTGCTGAGATTCAGAGGGACCATATCTCTTAGGTCCTGTACTGATTTCGATGGGGACAGAGCTGATTTGCTTCAGAGAAGTGCAAGACAACACCTCATGTGAAGTGATTGTCAAGTCCTTCTCATGGTGCCCTGAAAGCAAGCAGGGTGGGGGTGCATGAGAGTTTGGGAGGGAACAGAGGCTGGACAGCTGACTCTCACTGACCAAAGGATATCCTGTGTCCTAGGGTGTCATGCTCAGCAATAAAAGCTGTGAGGAATAAGGAGCAAGGGTGTTCAGAGTTATGGCATTTGTCTTAAGTGTCTGCTATGCATGATGGAGCCTGGCTTTTCTGGAGATGGATGAACACCTGCTTGACATTGAAAGTAGTGAAAGAATCCATTGTTCTGGTTTGCCTTTTATGCACACCTTTGCTTTTACCCATTAAAGTCTCTTTATCTCATGCCATCTCATGAATTTCCCCACTTTTAAATTTCTAATTTCTCCCTCATCCACTGTGGGGAGTGACTTTGTGGTTGCATGGGGCTATTCTGCTGCTGGAGGCAGAACCATAGCAGCTCATTAGAATTTTACTTTTTAGGAGGAATTGATCTGAGATCTTCCTGAAAGATTTCTTGAAGGATCTTTATGCACAATCTTATTTTTTCATTAAAGGCTAATATATCTATAAGGCATGCACAAAAATGGCTTGTGTTTTAATTTGGTATACCGGGTATTTTCATTTACACACCATTTTTTTTCACTGTCTGCACCAAGATATACACTGGTCTACAAAGTTTTCTTTAATAAAATATCATAAAAATCACCTTTCTCCTCTATGATTTCAATAATGATTTGAGCCATATATTGCCTTAATATACTAATACAGAGATAGAAGATTCATATCTGAGATTCATATCAATTCAGTGATTCATATCTGAGATTCCCAGACTCATAATTGAGTCTTTGATGATTTTAATAATATAATGCATAAAATTTTCTAAGATTTCATATCTGAGGTTTTTTTTTAAGAGTGTCTTTAGAACTCATTGAGCACCAGTTTGATTGAGTTGGCCAGCAGGGTCCTAGAATCACAAGGCTTTTTAAATTCTGACCTGTTTTGCATTATTCATGAGCTTCATTGCATGTTTGAACTACCAGTTGTCTACTGCTAGTCATTCATGAGTGATATCCTTGTTATAAGTTGTAGCAATACCTAAAATACCTGTGAAAAACTTTGTTCTGATGAGAAAAATATCTGTCTTTTCTGGAACTAATACCTGTATTTGTTCTCCAGACAAAACAGAAAACCATAGAGATCATTCTCGCTTGTCTACTTTTGAAGCCAATTTTAGCTATTCATGCTTCTTCTGTAGTTTATTAGTTACAATACAGTGTGATTAAATCTATATGACAGATAATTGTTGTTAATATTTCAAATATCAAGGAGTAAATTTCCACTGATGGAGTTATGCCACTGCAACCTGGCCCCATCAGTACAAGCTCATTTCCATTTGTGACAGATGAAAGCCTTTGGAAGCATGGAAACTTCAAAGACCATAACACTGAGATGCAGAGCATTATGGATGCATAAATTCAGGGTAAGGCTGTTTTATCAAAGCTGGGGGTAATTAATGCAAATCCCTAGACTTTCAAGCAGGTAAATAAGCATGAAAGCCTCACCCATTTCTTCAAAACTGTATATATTGGTTTGCTTTGGTTCAGGAAGCTGATGAGGAAGTAAAAAATATGGCCCTTGTCAGAAATAAGACACAGATGCACTTTCTAGACTGTGAATTAGGTTGTAGGTGCTGAGAAAATATGATAAATATAATTTGGATTGAAGAATAAGAGGTTGAAGCTTAAGAAATAATTTGGAGAGAATGAAACAGTGTCATGAAATCTAATCAGTAAGTATAAAGCAAGAGACGTGAGGCAATAATGTGAAATGTGCCCAAGTAAAAACTGTGTCTCTTTTTATTAATTAATCAAGTGGTATAACAATGAATAAATTAAGATGAAGAGAATTTTATTTAATTGCTCTTATCATTTTACCTGTAGGTGTAAGAAAGTAAAAATATAAAGATTTTCAGAAGAAATAATTCCCAAAAGGAAATGCACTTTGAAACAAGCTAACCTAATTTGAGGCAGATGTGAAAAAGGTACTTTTCAGCCCTATGATTATTGTCAGTTCCACATTTTGCCTCCTGGGAAAAGTCCAGTTTCCCCTGAGTTTGCCAATAAGCTGCAGGAACATGACCATTTGTTTCTAGGATTTTTTTAATGCTTGGTTTTACCTCATTTTTATTACATTTACCAGAGGCAGAGAGTCAGGATACAAACTTTACAGCCTCTGACAGCGCTTCTAGGAGCTGCATATAATTTTGGTTTTCATATGAAGGAAGGGAGCCAAAGAGCTGTAATTTAAACACAACTGAGTGAAAAATAAAACGTATTTGGAAAGAGAACTTCAATACTCACATTCTGCTTTGTGTTTAAAAAGTTGGAATGTCTTTTTAGTTGAAGTCACAGCTAAAACTACATCCCTCAATTCCCAAAAATATTTCAGCTCTGACAGACACGGGGGTAATAATTGGAAAGCAAAACACCCTCTGTTTGCTTAGTACACACCTAAGGATTGTAAAAGGTTTCCTTATAATATTTTGCTTTGCATTGATCATGAAAATAATTTCTTTTTTTCTTTAGCAATCGCATCATTGAATAGATTGCAGGAGGGTTTGTATTATCTTAAACAACAGATGGATACCTATCTCATGGTCTAGATTATTTCCCGTAAAGCTTCTTTTTGTTCTTTAAATTTATCTCCCTTTCTTTCCCATACTAATGAAGTTTTCAGCTTTTCTCTGTGAAAGATCTGCATTCACATAAGTCAAATTACACAAATTTATGCCAGAGTTTGAAGAGAGATCCTGATTTTCTCAAGCAAGTTTCTATGGTGATACTTTTTACACATCTTTTCATAAGCTGTACACTATCCTTTGTCATGTTAATCTCCTAAAATATATTTAAATAAAATCCTATAATAGCTGTGTTTGGAGTTTGGCCCAAGTCCATATTTTTTGTTTGTTTGCTGGAGCTTTCTTCTTCTGTAAAAACCATGTATTTCACAGCTTGTTCTTGTTTGTTCAGTTTGTTAATGTATGATTCAATCTTTAAACACAGCTCTATGCCTAAGTTTCCATCAGACTCTTTTCTAATTTATTTGCCATCTTTGCTGATTTGCATTTCTAGTAGTTAATAACATTTTTCCAATTTAACTAATTTCACACAATAAACATTTCAATTGCAAATAATTTAGCTTTGAAAAATGGTAGCTTGAATTTCTTATATTTGTATTTTTAATCATTTTAGTATTTAAAATGGATGTATTTTTACCTTGTCTCCCTGTTTTCAGGTGTTTTACGCATACAGCAATGATATTTCTGCAACATATTACCATTAAAATTATTGAGCAAGATCTCAAAAATATTTCTCCTATCATTAAATGACAAATTTGTTTCAAGGTCCTAAGTCTGCTCATATATCAGAAATCAAGAATGACAAATCAGGAGTCATGAATCAGGATTAAGAGTCATAAGCCATTTGCTCAGAAAAAGACCAGAAATAAGATATTAAGAAAATACTTCAGTTTATGTGTCATGCACAAAAATGATTACTCATTTTAGAGGTATCCTCCTGAGCTTCGCTATTCAAATTAAAGCTGTCGTTGAAAAGATAGTGGAATATGGAATTTTGTGGTACAGCAATAAGGGGCAAGAGGAATCAAGGGTCCAGGCAGAGATTAAGGTGAGCTTCTACTGTAATCAATCAGAGTCCTTTTGGCATTGTTCCAGACTCTGCACACTCACACAACTCATACAATCACAATGCACTTTGGTTCCTGCCCCCTAAGCAAACTACGCTGAGATTCAGATTAATGGCAACTCCTTTATCCTCGCTGGTTTCCAAATAAAATATTTTCTTACGTTTATTCCTTGTTTGAGGAACATTATTCTTGATCTTTCAGTCTTCACTGCGAGAGAATCCTCTGGTAAGAAGTGTTTCTTCATAGATCAAATTGCATCACTTCTGAGGGTGGTGTCATGATCCCAGCCTGACTTCAGAAGGTAGACAGACCATCCAATACTGTCTTGACCTCCATGTCAACACTCACATTATATGGCTTTTGGACAGAAAGCAGGAAGGACAGCATAGTAGCCCATGCCTTTCCCTGGAAGGTGCAACGTCCACTACTTAACCTTCTGTACATATTTTTCAGGATCACAATTCTAACACTGTCTGCCTACTTAAAGAAAATTATCAGTCTACTACGTTGAAAAAAAACCCCTAGGTCTTTGATGCTATGAAAAGTGTTGAAAAATGTCCCCTGATCACATTTCAGTTCACTGGCAGTGGCCATAATTTCATGTCTAGTTGTGATTCATATTCCTGGCTTAATCCCTTTGAAAAATAGGCATTGACACTAAGAGTTTAGTAAGATCAAAAGATACTTGAAAGAAATAGGTATTTCCAGGGAGTGATTCACCTAACTGTAAAACAGAGAGGATGAAGAGTGTCTTGGATAAGCCTTTCTGTATCACTCTTTTGATTATTAGATAAGGACCTGATACCATATGCTTAATTCTAGCCATTTACTGAAATTCATATACACACCTTACCTTTCGTCACTTTGTATACTCTTGTGTTATGTATTCTTCAGGCGAAGGAGAATATTACCTTATGACTTACATGATACCGAAACAAAAAATATACTTAAAAGTTTGCTGGGGTAAATTAATTGCATTTCCTAAATGGCTACTTTCCATTCTGTTTATGATAGCGTCTTCCATTTAACTATAAACTGGAAACAGGAGATCTTTCCTTATATTTAACTGATTGCTATTTTCTGCCACTTTTCTGACTATTAAAACTTCTTGATGCTTTTAAATTGTACAATGATTCATAAGCTTTTTGAAAATATTACTTCCTTTATTCCATCTTCAGGAGCCAGTTTTATTTTATTCATTCCTTTTAATAAACTGATTCATGCCAGGTGCCAGTTTTTCTCATAGTCTTTTAAGAAATCAAATGACTAGAAAGTTAATGATGAAAACCTGCACTACTGGGAGGTGAAACAGTTGGTTCTCTGACACAGACTCATTAGATGATGTGGCACGCACCAAGGGTGGCATTGATTATCATAGCCTCTGTACTCTTAAAGGTTAATGATCAGGATAATTAGCTGACCTATTGTAACCAGATAACATTCAATTGATAAGTGTCAGGTGGTTGTAGTTATTAAAATAGAGTAGGAACAGACTCTCTGACTTCGTATGATACTTAGTAAAAATTGCCTGTGAAAGAAGCTGTGGAAAACATCACCTGCCTCATTTAGAAAGGTCTAGTTTAGTAATTTTTGTTCTGTTTTATTGATGCCCCAAATATGAATCTTGTATGGGGAAAAAAAAAAAAAAGGTTAGAATATAAATGTTTAGGAACAGAGGCTGGTGACAATTTTAAAGATAGTTGGTCACATATTACAAACCATAAAAGGAGGATTTAAAGATTTAAAGGATTTAAAGAAACTCATGTGTTTATCTTGACAACATTATTTCCCTGCAGGAGAAGCAATCCCATTATAAAACTATTTTTATTAAAATTATTTCAGCATTTTCTATGGAAATGTATGGTGCTGATGGTAAACACTTTGGACTTTTTTTTTTTTTTTTTTTNTGTTTAGGACTTTTAATTTGGAATCAAGCAAAAGTAAGTGTGGAAAATGTATGGTAGATATTTTCCTATGTAACAGGAACAAGCACACCAAGCACACTCTTGATATTTAAGAGATTTGATTTAGAAAAATAATGGGCCATATGTAATTAGACACGTCTGAGTTCTGGAGGATCCCTGTATGCCTGTTTATTTCCTTTTTGCTTTGTTTTGATGTCGCACTTGCACTCTGTCAGAACAGATATCATAAGAAGTAAGATTTGCGTAAGTCTTATACTACTCTAGCTGATGAAGTGGGTAAAAAGAACAAAAAATTTGCATACAATATTCTTGCACATATTCTAAAAGTGAGCATGCATTTTTATTTTCTATGAGTATAATAATAATAATAATAATGATAGGGTTTTTATTTTACTTCTGTATAACACTAAATTTAGATATGTTCCATTATAATTGTTCCAATTTTTAAAAATTAATTCATTTTCCACATCTTAGCATTCTAGGAAAAAGTTTTCTGTTTGATTACTATACTTCTCAATTTGTTTGGTTTTGCTGACTACTTCAGAAAGAAAGTTAGAACTTCTGTAGAAGGTTTCTGTCTTATAACTTCCCTAATTCCACATTCAATTAAACAGATTATTTACTGCATAATGCATATTATATTAAAGGAGGAAGTGACCTTATTTCCCTCCCATCTCTGTCTTGATTTTTATTTCATTGTACTAAATCTGGCATGGCTGTTTATAACAGCTGTTCCACTTTTCCTTTCTTCGAGTAGTGCAAGCTATAAAGTTTCATTCTAGGCTCTTAATGCAGTCAATCATTTACCTAATAAAACAAACTGATGACTCTTCCCCATATAAAGCTTCATTTAGCTAGACTTGACAATACAGTAGTATTGCTCAAAGATGTGTGAACAAGTAACTGGAATACCTGGAGCCAGAGAGGTGTAATAGCTCACAGTAGGTCATATATAGGAAAAGGATTGTAACAGTAGTGGGATAAGAAAGAGGTTTTCCCTCAGGCTACCTCTGGGGCATTTGAAGTAAAGTAATTCTACCAGGACCAGCATGGTAAAGCATATATTGGAGCATAAGCTGCTCATAAAACAGTTGTAGACATTAGATGTCTTCTAAATGCTTAATTTTAATTGGAATGTTATTAGCCTGAAGGCATAAAATTATGTCTAATGTATTTTTTCTTTTAACAGTTTAATAAATAGTTACAGAAAATATTTAATAAGAATTTCATTATAGTATTAAAACCCATTTAACTTTCTTAATTTTCTCTTGCAATAAAAAAGTTAGAGAATCAAAGTTTAAAGTTAATATAGATAATTGCTTTTGGTTTACCATCTTACAATTGATTGAAGCTGCATACTGAAGATGTTGATTCAATTGAATATTTTGGTAAAGATGCAAAATATTTTCAAAACAAAACAGATGAGTTAAAAAATATGTATGTCCAAATGAATATTGTCTTTTGTATGAAATGGCAGTATACATTTCATAGAATACTGTTTATATGAATAATGCCTGAAATAAATAATAAATGCACGTTAACTATTTAGAAAGAAGACTTCCTTCCTTCCTTCCTTCCTTCCTTCCTTCCTTCCTTCCTCTCCCTTTTCATCTTCATCCCATAATTTTTCTCTAAATCTCTTCTCTTAGAGAAAAAAGTAGATAGAAAACCACTTTGTTTCTCCAGTAATGAATAAGCCACAATGATCTTTACGCAGAAGTAAATTGTAGAGCTCTGTGTGTGCACTACTTTTTGTTTTTTTATTTTCTTCAGTGTCTAATATAAACTATCTAAATTAATGGCATGCTAAAATTATTTACTTAAAACTCAAAAGTTAGCTTTATGAAATTAAAAAAAACCCCTGTTCTTTGTCAAGCTTAATACTAAGGCAGCTTGTTTAGCAATTTCTCTGGCATATATCTATGAGTCTAATGATATGTATGAAGGCTCTGTTTTGTTTATTTTGTCTATGATAATATTAAACAAAATATTACAAATTCTGTGAAAGTAGAGGGATGTTCTCCAGTCCTTCCACAAAATAACAAGCCAGACCTACTAAATTTCTAGGAAGCTCTGCCTACTTGTGATTGCCATCCAGGTCTAATCCATTATTTCCTGCAGGGCAATAAAAACACACTCATATCCTTATTTTTGAAAAGGTAGTTTCTGTGCCTCCAGAAAGACACTGGATTTTTTGCCAACTCCTGTCATATGGACAGAAAGAAGGAACAGAAAATTCACTCCTGGCTCTTGTCTTCAAACAGTAATTATCTCTGAAAAACCACACTTCTTTTAGGGAGGAAGAGGCTTGATAAGTTAACTTTCATTAATGGCTGATGTCTTAGTGCATCTGAAATATCAGCATAACCAAGACTAACATTCTGCGACAGCCTTCACCCTTGATTTTATTTATACTGCCTTGTGTCAGACCTAAGTTGGCTTCCTGAAGGGCACAGCCTCTTTCAGATAATCTTAAAGCAGAATTCCTCCCTGACTCTTTCAACCTTGCCTTGGTTATTTGCTTTTTTGGTTTTTATTTGTTTGTATTATTTTTTTTGATATGCATGTTTTGCTTTGCTTCTAGATCTCCCTAAATACACACTTATATTTTAAGGCAAACGTAGACTGTATACTTCCAGCATAGCTCCCCTGTAAGTTCACTTAACTTCCTCTCACACCTGTGCTATCACTAATTGCTTGTTTACCTCCCTGGCTATAAACATTTAAAGTCTTCAATTACTCTGCACACTAATTATCTTGAATAGCTGGTTTGGGGCAAAGGAAGAAGTCACTGGGAAAATACATATTCTTGTTTTCTAGGATTCATAATATAGCCTTCTTCCAACATGAAGGCAGTATATACTTTCTGGTTTTCTGAAATTGATTATCAGACCCTTTTTTCATTTTCGTTTTAAGCTAATTGGAATGTACAGGAATTCACGCTACTGTTTGGAAGCTATAGAGGTATATTTGCAAAGAGAAAAACTTACTCCCTTGTCATCCTCTGCTCCATTCTACTCCTAAGACACATGCTACCCCTCATTATCTTTTGTATGTCTTTATAATAATGTTTTTCAGGTTTTTATGATGCTGTCCATGTCCATGAACTCATACAATCTATCTCATGTACAATGCTGCATGACTATGTGTTGTGGGGACTATTTGGAAAAAAAAAACAATAAAAAGATTCACTATTTTGAAAATTTATTTCTAAAATATTAGTGCTGATATCCATTTTTTGCTGCCTGACCTCTAATACTATTTTTGTTTCATTACTCTGAGTATTTGCATTTTTCATTTATTAATAGTTCTTAATGTGTTTATTAATTAATCTCCTTAATGATGCAACAGACTTTCTTGATGATGTTTTATTCAATTCAAATTCTGTTCCCTGGATGACTTTGTCCACAAAAATATTGACTCCTTTATTCTTCTATTATACTAATAACACTGAAATAGTTCTTCTTCAGCATTTAATTTAATTTTACTTTTAATAAGTGTGGGTGATAGGCATTTTAGAACAAATCTGTGAAAATTTTGAGGACGAGTTGAGGGGCAGATAAGGTTATTACTACAAAAAGAAATTTCCTGGTACTTATACCTCTTATTTTCTATTTTTCTTCTACATACCCATTGGGGTAGTGACCTTCTGTCCTCTATACAATCTTGGGCTTTATTTTAGAACAGCTATTTTATTCCTTTGTTGTATGCTGCATAATTCCTCGTAAATGAAACTTGTCCCCTTTGGGAGGACTTAATCAGCATTTTCTCCATAGGTGTAATGAAATATTATAAATCTTTCTGCAGACATAGAGCATATAGTAAATTAGCGTGATACTGACCAAAAATTTGGAAAAAAATGAGCTCAGTTATTAATTATAGTCATTAAAGCACAAATTTACAATTACTGGAAGCAGTAACAAACATAAATCAGATTAAATCGCTCTGCAAACTAATCAAACATTTAATATTCTCCTTTTCTATTTCAATAGTTTTCACCTCTCACAAGAATGTTTCTCTCCATCCTTCAGACCTGACTGCATTTTTTCAGGACAAAGCATCTCTGTTTTGCCACATTTCTTTATTATATGGAAGTTTTTCAAATTGGTTCACATCATAAAACAAAATAATACTTGCAGTTCCACTTCATGAGACATCAACACTAGCAAAAATGTTTGCATTTTCCTGGGATAGCAAAATCAGCCACCCAGGAGCTAAAAATATCTGAATCTGTAGCCTACTGAAGTCTTTCACGATCAGAGAAGCTAACATTCTGTAACTCCATATAGTTACTATCTATTTAGTTATGCTATTGTTTTACAATCCTTTGCAAAACACATACAAATAAATGTTTCCTTCAGTTTATATGATCTAAAATTTGTTGGAGGATGAAAGGTAGAACATATCAGATTGTTTAATAAGATTGAATCACATAGTTTTTTCTCATTATTACTTAAATACAAACAAACAACAAAGGAAATATTGTCATTTCTTAAAAAAGCACCCTGAGCTGCTAGAACAAAAAGACACCAAATTGGTTTTCAATTTTTTTTACATTACTTCTCAATTTCATTTCTATAAGGAGAAAATGTAATAGGAGATATTTAAAATAATTATCAGCTATTTAAAAATATTAGCATACTCTTGATACACAATCCTGTATTTTATGGGGTGAGTCATCAAACTGAATTAAAAAAAGCAGTGGTTCAAGTAAATAACCTACTCAGCACAAAATTCTGAAGAAAGGAGCACTATAGGTCTTAAGAAATATTTTTACTTTCCCCCCCCGCCCCCACTAAATAAGGAAGCAACCATGAGAGAGTAAAATAAACATTACTGTTATCTGAATTAGATCAAAATAGTAATTATAATCTCCTACAAGATTCTTGCTGCTAAATTGGAGAGATTTGGATCTCAGGGATGGACTATGGAATACTGGCTCTACTGTCGAACAAGCCTGCTTCAGATCTGATCATCTCAGTGGGTGGCTGAACTCTTGAGATTATCTGCAATGTAGGTGATAGATTTTTCTTCCTATTAGAAAAAAACCCCAAAAAACCAAAAAACAACCTGTATGTTTAAATACAATATATGTATTAGAATTTAAATAATTTTAAGTCCTTCATTCGTCCTAAGAAACCCCAAATTTTGTCCTTAGCAAATCAACATTGTGGTACTTTTCAAAATCAAATTAATAATGGAATGTAAAGTCCATCTGTCTAACCACACCTCAGAGAAACAAACCCAGAAAATTCACATGCATTGTGGGTGACACACTATTCCTGAAAGACTGGGTATGCCAATTATTGCTTTGAATAGATGACACTAATTCTGCCACTTTAAGCTTATCAGATGTGACAATGTTGTTCAAATTGTCACACAATATATTTTATATCTAAGACACAAAGATAAAAATGAGAATGCTTGCTTTATCAGTTAATGAAAATGCTCCTAAGGGTAAAGAAATAGATGATGACTGAAACAATTTATTAGGAAATCCAGCTGCTGATAAATCAAGGCCATAGTAGTTCATTTCAGTATGGAAGTAATATGAAAAAGACTCCTGTTTTACCAAAAATATTTTTTAATCCATTTATTTATTTATATACATATCATACAGCTTCCATTTATTGCTGAACAGTGTTTTGGAAATAAATATTCTCTTTTTTTTTTTATTTTTATGTCCCAAAATGGCTGCAATTGATTATGACTAAAATTTATTACCTTGCTGGGTATATTTGGTGCATTAATAAGAAGGGGAAGTGAGTGATGAATTTATTAAACCAAGACCTAAAGTGAGAATATTCTGTGTTCGGAGTGAATAAAAAAGCGTAAGATATATAAATCTATAGCAGAAGACAAGGAGTTCTGTTGTTATTATATTACTGCTATTATTTCTTTTGCTGCTCTTTTACTTGCATCATTCCCCTGGGGTCTCAGAGTCTTCATGGTTCATTTTCTCTTGATTCTCAATACTACTTCAAAGAATTGGAAAGATGAAGAAATATTCAGGAGTGAGCAACAAGTAGTCAGAAGTAAATTCTTTATGATGTAAGTAACTTGAAAAGATTTATGGCAATGTGCTTTATATTATATTAGAATTCTTCACTTAGCTCTGCCCTGAGTTCCATTTCATATATTTTACAAGGCTTGCAGTTTGTCTGTTCATATCAGTAGGCCTTTTTATTTAATTTTCTCAGACACTTTGACATTTAATAGGACTGAATAATGAGAGTTTCTCATAATGGATATCCTGTGGTTATTTATGTTCTCTGCAAACATACAGTTTTAGCTGTTAAAATATTCTTTGAAACTCACATACAGTGTGTGAGAAGTACTCACAGTTACAGTTTTCTTCCCTTTTTTGAGATCTAAATCTCAAGGGGACTGTTTTTCTCATAAGAACAGACTAAACCTGTGCTCAGCCAGGTTTTTGAAAATTGCAATGCAATGCTAACACTTCCGAAAGTTTCTTTACTATTCATAATCAATTAAAAAAGTGTAAACAAGTGTAAACATCTCATGAAATTGCCATTGAC
>PYHW01010271.1:2829146-2845947 GCA_013186435.1 Turdus rufiventris
ACAACATCTGTAACAGCAAATCAATAACAACTTCAATTTAATTTTATTTAGACCAGCAGGACATTCATTTAACAGTAATAATTTACAGCAGAAATTTTACTGTAGAAAATACTTGGTAATGCATATGCACATAAACTGGCACACACAAATGTGCAGGGAGACACGCTTATATACAGATACCTAGTTTCTATTTAAATGTATCATACAAATCAAAAGCCTTAATAGTCAAAATAATTAAGTTTTAATTCCAAATAGAAAAGTAAGCACATCCAATTTAGTTGATATAGAGGCATTAACTTAGCAGTAAAAGCTTGTAGACAATGCCATGTCATAATTTTGGGTAGGGTCAGCTCACCGAGGACCACTTGAAGTACCTGTTGTAGCAAAAGGTCTGTGTTGTAGCATTGAGGAGTGGAGTTCTCTCCAGCAAAAATGTTGAATGTGACAATGCAAAATGCAATAAGATAAGTAGAATGACTTTAGAGCAATGTTGATCAAAAGGGAAATAAACACAATGCAGCGTAATTCATGCTGCCTATTTAGAGGGGTCTCTAAAACAACAATTTCCCAAAAGTTTATTTAGGATTAATTTTAAAGGAGTAAATTGTCTTACTCTGGAAGACACAGCAAGTGCACTAAAATCTGTCTAATGAAGATGATAATGCAAACAGGATGAAGGAATCTTGTGTACCAAAGATTTAAGAATACAAACAGATCCCAAATACATTGGTGGAGGGGAAATACAAGGCTTCTGGTTTGCCCTAATTATTTCCACCAATATTTTGCAAGTGTCTTCTTTCCCAGAAGCAACTTCAAAGTCAGAAAGGATCCATGTGATATAAAATGGGAGGAGCACATTAGCCTCATTAAGGAAGAGAAAGAAAATAAGAACAGAAATAAACAGATGTCTGAGACAAGTTTATTCTTCCACCTGAGATCGCTTTTGCTCTAGTTTTCTTGATTCTTAATTTTTGGACTTCCCAAATTATCAAGAATTTTTGCAAAGTGCTACACTTCGTGTAGAAACATGCTGCGTCTTCCTTCCAGGTATTTTGCAATAAATGTATGATTTTCCTGAATTCGGTGTTTAATGAGTAACACTTGCACATATAATTTAAAGGTACTGAGTGATCTTCTACACAGCAGAAATGATCCACAACTGTCTACAGGAAATTATAATTGTCATGGCTTCATCTGATATAACATTAATTTCTTAGTAGCTGGTACAGTGCTGTTTTGGATTCCATATGAGAATAAAGTTGATAAAAGAGTTATGTTTGGTGGTTGCTAAGGAGTATTTATCCTATATCTAAGACTTTTTTATGTCTCGTGTTCTGCAGTGAGGGACAATGACAAAAGTTTGGGAGGGAGCCAGAATGGGTCACTCAAACTAGCTAAAGGGATATTCCACAACATAAATAATGCCCAGTATACAAGATGAGGAAGTCACCTGGCATAGGGGTCTGATCAGGGTTCAGGGATGAGATTTGGTATGGGTCAGCAGCTATTGAGCAATTGTATTATGCAATACTTGGGTTTGAGTTTTTTTCTATTATTACTGTTATGATTTTTGGTATTGGTTATTATTAGTAGAAGCAGTGGTAATAATAATAATAATGTTTGTTTCTTTTATTAAAATGTTCTTATCTCAAACTACAATTTTACTTTTGATTCTTCTCTCCATTCCACTGTGGAGGGGTGGAGGAGATCAAGTAGTGGTGCTTAGTAACACTCAGTGGTACTAGGTGGCCAGTTGGGCTTAAACCGCAACAGTGGCTACAAAGCCTCTTTCAACACTTGTTGACCAACTCAAAACCAGTTTCTCCTCCCTAGTAGAAATAGTAGGACTCTAGTCAAGTATTGAATTCCAAAGGAAATTGAGATTTTACTTTCAAGAAGTAGCTGTTGGATGAAAGAATTAACTGTGTGCCTCCACTTGTAGTCAGAAAAGAAAAATGGTATAATGTTCTTGTGTCAAGTTAAGACTAATACTCAATCTGTGTGCTTAAATTACTTTATTTTTTTTTAAGCAGAGCAAGAACTCAAATGAGCTCTCCAATTATTTACTATGGATTAAGTTTTGCTATTCAAATACCATTTAATGCTTTTCTCACTAGATGTGTTTTTACTGAGGAAAGATACTATTTATCACACACAAGGCTAATAGAATCTATACTTGTGCCAGATTAAAATTAATTGAGCTGAGAGGTTAGATTTCTGAACTCATTAAATGCTGGTACCTACTTCTCCAAAATCATCTAGTACTCTATAAAGTTATGTTGTGTATTCAAAAGGTGATTATATGCAGCTACCTGATTAAAAGTTCATTCACCTAATGATTAAAAGTGCCTTTCTGTGACTGTTGTAGTATATCAGGCTCAGAACTGAATATCACCTGCTGGTTGTAGAAGTGAATGGCTATAATGAAAGTAGTTTTGCGGCAACACTTACTAGAAACACCGATCCTACATTACAGTAATTATATTATTGTGTCAGATACCTATTTAAGAAGAAGAAATTATTTTCAGGAATTATCTTCAAACTATTGAAAGACATTGAAATACAGGGTAAAAAATCAGAGCATTTTATGCAGTGTAAAGTATTATGTCTCCATAAAGGTATGATAAAATTAAGCACTCTTAGAGACAATTGAGAAGCATTAAGCATCTTTAAAAGTGTGTGTTGTTGTAAATTTTAAAAACAAATATAAAAGGGTATAGTTACTATATCATACTACTACCGTATCATAAAATAAAGCCAGTTTCCAATATCAGCCAAAATAGTTTAAGAATATTTGGCTTTTATAAATTTTGAATAAAAATGTCCATGACCCCAGATTTTTCAATTGTTTTTCAGAAAGACTGATAACTTCTGTGTCTTTGGGGTTTTTTGTTTGATTGTTTTTTTGCAAGCAGAGGGAATAACTTATTTTTGGTCCATTCTTACATTTACATGTTAAACATCTGTGTTTCTCATGTATTTTGAACATATTTAAATGCCATTTTTTTAGCTGAAAAGAAAGTAAGATTTGCTTAAAAGTAGAAAAGGTTTCAGAATTGGATTTCAAACCAATTGGATTTATATTAGAAGTTACAAAAATGATATCTGAATTAGTATCAAAATCCTTTTACTATAAGGAGATAAAAATATATTTAGATTGCTGGGTTTTGTTCCTGAACAAGAAGGATATATTAAAAAATCTACTAAATCTTTGCATTATTAACAATCTCACATTGCAAGAACACACAAAACCTAATCAATAACTGGTCAATAGAAAGCTGACCATTGCTGGAAATCATAGAAAGATTCCCTTGCTGAAGGTTAGAACCCTCAAGTGCAGAAGCTACTCAATTATTACAGGCAATTGGAATCTGGCCTTTACTGAAATGATGTAAAAAAACCCCAAATTACTTGTGCTCCTTATTCTGTTTTATTTTATCTCTTCTCTAGAACCATACAAACGAAATATTTTAGACACTTTGCAACTGAGGATCATGAAATGCTGCTTCAAGAGTCTTAATCTTGATTAATTTCTACCTTCTTAAATCAGAAAAGTTTCTACAGAAATCAAGTGATTTGTACCAGATTTTTCTAACTGACACAGAATCTGTCAAGCAAAAATGTCTGGTTTCATTCAGTTTTGTCTGGTTTTATATGTGACTGTAGTAGTTGCTTGGGCAGATATTGTCACATGTCCTTTTTCTGATGGTTGGGGATGGGTGTTTTTTATTCCTATGAGCACTCTGCATGACCCTAGATAGCTAATTATATTAGCCTAGGGAAGCTATTTTTGCACATTTCTCCAGCTAGTGATACATTCAGTCTGAGTGAAACAGGGATAATATCAAGGAAGAAGAATATAAAATTCTTAGTAATTTCACCACTCTGAGCACTTTTTTCCCTAAATGAAGTATGTAATTATCAAACTTTGTCTATATTGTCATATGGTTTAACCTTCATTGAACTAATTAGGATGAAGCTTAAAATTACTTGCTGTGTAGCTTGATTAAATAGCTGCAATTTTTTTCCCTCTCAAGGAGAAGCAGGGGGCAGACGTAGGCAACTGGGTTCAAAAATTATTATCAATAGCACATGAGACATACAGTGATTAGAAAAGGATCAGGGATTGAGGTGACCTATATAAAACTACTTTCTGGGCAAACTGGGCAAACATATGTAACATAGATAATATTGTACTGTTGAAGAACAGGAGAAAAGGTGAGATTTCACATGTTTATTTTGATGTCTCAGTGTTTTTACACAATTAATCCTGTGAGACATACAAAAGTTTTAATTAAGAGGATGATGACATGTGCTTACCTTTCACAGCAACTGAGTCTCATGCGCCTCACTGTCCTGAAAAATTTTGCTGAAATTAGAAAAAAATTCTTCAATATGCAGTCATCTTTCCTAATATATAAATAATTATACTAAGCAATTGTCAGGGACTCACCCAAAAATACTTAATGAGAGCATGTCACAGCACACTTGATTCCCTTAGTCCAATAAACATGCTGACAGTACCCGTGAACATAGTGACTCTCATATTAGGCTAGGCTCCTTGAACACACGCATCCGCTGTTGCTCAGCTTCACTGAAACACTTTTTCTGGTTTATTCTGTAGTGATGATCAGTATTCACAGACAGTCAATATTTCAAAGATGATTAGAAGATGAAGCATTATATTTTTGCTAGTCAGCAGTGATCCATACTTGTAAGTTTTTTTACTAAATTTGAACAGTCAAGAACTAATAACATCTGATATAAATCTTTTATAAAACCTAACATTTTCAGAATACTGGCAACAAGTGAAAACAGGAAAGAATGACTTTAAAGTGTTACTATTTCTTATCAGTTTATTTCATGGTCCATAGTCTCCTGCTTTCACTTCACAGGGATAGGGAAATATCTATCTGGAGACCAACTTCCTCTGTATGAGCAAGGGATAGGTCTGCTTCTAGGTGAAGTCTGGAGCCCTGCTGTCACCCATCCCAAGAGATTCACAGGAATTCATTACTCTCTGTATGCTTTCATTGCTCCCTTGTGAAATTTGAGGCACAAAGATGTGGTAGGCAGATGGTGCATATCCAGGCTACTGAGCACTCCATATCCACAAACCCATTGGTTTTATTTAGAAAGTAACACATTCCCCACATCCTGCTGGCAAGCTATGCTGCAGTGTTCTTTCTCTGCATAATTGACCACCACCTCTGCTAAGAATTTCCTGAAGCAGGACACTGTTACAGAGCCAGCTAGACTTACCTCCTTCTGTATGTGAAAAATAGAAAAGCACACAGATAGAACTTAAATAAAAACAAACAAAAAAAAACCCCCAAAATCCAAACCCCAAGAAGAATGAAAAAGCTCCCTCTCAATTAAAAAGACTTTATATTCATGTTGTATTCACATGCTCTTAAGTAAATCAGTAAGCATGTAATATGTACCTTTTGACCAAAATTGAAGACTTATCCTTCCTCTACAATTTTCCCAATTATAAACAGAAGATAACCACAAAACTTAGAAAATTTCTCAAAGATTTAATATTTAAGCTTTAGTACTGTGGATGGGATACCTAAGATTCTTGCTACTGCATAGAAACAGGTAAAATATATGTATGTATATTTCCCTAAAGTCACTACAATGATTTTTCATTTTATGTATTAAACATTCCAGTTTGCCCTTCAGACTTCATAACCATTGAAGGAAAATTACACACCTTAAAAAAGATCTTCAAATGCTGCTCAGATGACAAAAAGTATATGTAACCCAGAAAATAAATACAAGTATAAATGATTTGTTTTCTTGCAATGAGACACTCCAAGAAAATAGACAAACTAATTTTTTTTTCTTTTTCATTTTGGTTTCAAATTGAATCTGGGGAAAAAACAAACTCAAACAAAACAAAACAAAAAAAACCCCAAAAAACCCAAAAAAAAAAAAAAAACAACCCCAAAAAAACCCATGAGATGGTATCCTTGCTTTTGAGAAATTCTTGGATATGAGCAGTTTATATCAGATTAAGTTACCCAATTGTCATATATTTGTGTCAGGTTATCAGAAAAAGAAAAAAAATAAAAATATATAAATTATTAAAAAAAATTGTCAGGAGACACTGTAATATTTTCTGATGCAGAACTATGACAATATGGTTCCATTACTTGACTGTACCAATTTATAAGATAAAAATAATACCGTTGTCACCATTTCACCATCAAATGACTGGTCTGAAGTAAAGTGTTGCTCTTGAAAAGATATTTCATATGGAAACATTGTTATTACTATATAAATATAGTACTAAATATTTTCTAGAGATTTTTCTTTTCTTTCCCTTGAAGTTTGGGGATGAAGTATAGGGGACTTATTTCCCCTAAAATAAGTCTGTACTCTCCAGACAACAGTTTTATTTCAGATTGAGGACTTGCACTTCGTGCAAAATAATATGTAATTTTTTCAGACTTCCTTTCAGTAAAAGTTGAATTAGTTTACAAAGACACAATGTAAATGAGGTGTGCTGGATCATTCTTCCTTCTTAAATACACTGGAATGCTATGTTACAGATATAAAAAGGGATAAAATTATTCCAACCAGTGCTTAATCAATACAAAAGTTAAACATTCCTCTGAATTGCAATTCCTGAAAGAAAATATTTACCCTTTGTTCTAGTTATAGATAGACAAGGACTTTGGAAATGCATTCAGCTTATATTTTTATCTGCTACTTGTTATTGCAAGAAAATCTGAGACTGTTCCATTACTGATTCATCTAGCATTAGAAAGTAGGAGTTGTGTCCTACTGGAACTTGAACTATTTGACTGAATGCCTTTGAGATAGTTGTGAGAGAATGGCTATTGACTGTACAAATATTTTAGAGGGGGAAAATTCCTGTAGGAACTTAAATTGCAGACTTTGCCTTAAATGAAGAGTGTATATTGCAATAACATGTGCAGCCAGAAGAGTTTTATTTTTATTTGAAACACGTAGCTTTGTATACAGTCTGTGAGGAGGAGAGGTCTACAGAGGGAAAACTGTGCAATAAAAGTGTACAGTATATTAGAAATGAGACTCTGAAAAGTACTATAGGGTCACATCATTCTGTCTTGCTACTGCTGTAATAATTCTTTGCAGAAAACTCAGAGAAGTCAGGAGAAAGTGGTGATAAAACTAGATATCCAGCAGACATTAGTGGAAGCTATTGGGAGGTTAGTGCTTGTGAGAAGCTGAGTTCATGGCTGAGGAGTTCAGATGGGTAATTAAAGGGAATAGCATCGGAATACTGATTTGAAAATAATGTAATGGAAAACTGACATTCTTCAAACATGAACAGCAATGAAAGGAACAGTAGCTATGTGAAAAATTGGTAGAATATTTTGTGACACGGAAATTATGGGAAGTGGGAAAGTCACTAGATACAACAGGAATGAAAGAAAAATAGGGTTGTAAGAGAATTTCAAAGAAGAGAACAGGTAAAGGGATCAATCCTGATAATAAGACTGGGAAAATAAACAGGAAGGAAAAAATGGAATAAAAGAAAGCAGGAAAATATGGCTGGAATGGAGTAGAAGAAGATAAATTAACTTTTTTTAATGTACTTGTGGATATGTACATCACTGTTACAATAAAATATATTAAATTAGTTTATCTACATAATACAGATGTAAAAGTATAGCAAACATTTTGGAATACCATTTCAGTGAAATAGGTGGTGTTAACCATTCCAAAAAAAGTGCCAGTTTTTATTCATAAAACTATTAACATAAACAATCCTTTAGGTACAGGTAACTTAACACTGTTAATTCAATATATAAATTCTAAGAAAAGAATCAGAAAAGTTCTATTGTTTTTCTACACCTTTTTTTAAAAAAAACCTCTTAAAAATACTTGGATACAAACAGCTTCAGAAGTGTTTTTCTAATTAAGAATAGTAAACTATTTTTATGTTGAAAAACACTGCAATTTGCCTATTTTAAAACACTAATAGAATGGAGAAAATATTTGGAAAACACTCCTGAATGTATTATGATGACCCTCCATCCTCAAAGAATCATACTTTCTAAAATGAGACAAAAAAAAAGTTCCAGCATATTTGGTCTTGAAAATCTGGATTTGGATGGTTTGGAACTGGAAAACTTTGCTGGTTTTATGTATAATTTGTGGCATAAATATAGACACCTTTGTAAGACAGTCTTAAGCCACTCATGGGGAGATTTAGGTTGGACATCAGGAAGAATTTCTTCACAGAAAGGGTGATTCAACATTGGAATGGGGTGCCAAGGAATGTGGTGGAGTCACCATCCCTGGAGGTGTTAAAGGAAAGTCTGGACACGGCACCCAGTGCTCTGGTTTAGTTGACATGATGGTGTTCAGTCATGAACTTGACCTCAGAGGTCTTTTCATTCTTAATTGATCCTGTCATTCTGTCATCTCCACGCTACATCAAAAATGTGGGAAATTTTGCAAGAAATATGGAAAAAAATGTTGTGGAAATTATTTTGAAATAATGCAATATAGGAAAAAAAGGTAGAGCTGCATCAGGCAATAATATCATCTGGGAACTCTAATGCTGCATCTTTTTCTCTAATAGAAGAATGAAAAGTGAAAATCACAAGGGGTCATTTTCAATCACACTTTTTTTTTACCCCTAGTATCATCAGATTTACTTCTAAACCAATTTAGCCTAATGAAACAATTTTTCTTTTGTGGACAAGTACACACTTTAATTTACCTTGTTATCACAGTAATTGAAACATTTGTTTAGGACTCCCAAATACCTTTGAAGCCCCTTCTTATTTTGTTGACTTCTGTCAGTTATAAAGTTGCTTACCAGTGGAACTTCTTATTTTTGACAGTATTTTTCCAGAAAACTTTGTGTCTCAACTGAGACGTTTATTTCTATCCTTAAAGAGAGTTTAGCCAAAGTCTCCTTTGATAGATGTGACACTTTTTTGTATCAGCTCCTATGGCCTCTATTTCTGTCACCCTTCTGTGGCGTCTTAACTGAAATACCTGGCTGAGGAGTGGAACAATTCTAATCTCTTTCTGGGTTAGAATTATCTGCAAGGGCTCCTGTAGCTCAGCCTCTGAGAGGTTCAAACTTAGCAGTTTTCTACAGAAGTAGCTTAAGTCAATTTGGCTTCTCACTCAAGCTAAAGCCGGGGCAAATGAATCAGGTTCCATTGTTCAAGGGCCGTGTAGATTTTTAGGCAACAAGGAAGGAGCCACAGCACAGCAACAGAAATTTTACACTGCCCTTTTCTACATCCAGGTAGATGGATGTTCCTTTGGAACAGAAAGTCAAGGATGGGCTTCTGGGCTTATGACTGCCTTACATGCCTCACCAAGGCTTTCTTTCTGTGCTGAGGGTGGCCTTGCTGGAAAGAGTTTACAGTGGTTTCTGCTTTCTACCTAGACTTTTTTGTCCTGAGCACTTCACCTAGTCTTCTGTTCAAGAGAATGCATCTTCTTAAAAGAAAGCTCATCACAGTTTACAGAACTCCTAACAATCCCAAGGTAAAAATTCACACTTCCATTTCACTCCACAAGTGAAGCACTCTCTACTTTTAAATAAGTATACAGTACTTAAAATGAATAATTATATAGTGCTATATGTTTTTCTGGTCTCAGAGGACTCCTGCTTTCTTTCCTCAGAAATTGCATTTTCTGGAACATGTTTCATAGAAACCATCTCTTTTCCCTTTTTTGGGAGAAGTTCCTTAGAAAATAGAGAAAGGCTTTAAAATAAAACATGCATGATCTATACATGGTGGTAACATAGTAAAGTAACCCACCAGAACAAACCAAAACCCAAAGCAAAAACACACAAACCCCACCAAAACAAAACGCTATCACAATCCATAATTTCCTAGAGATGTCCCTAAACATGGATTACTTCATTTATATCTAAGCAGTTCAATAAATGACATGGTATTAGTGTGAGCTGCTTTATAATTTTCTACTTTTCTACCTTCTCTTAACCACCAGTTAGGATGTTGCATTAAAACCATAATTTCTGCAAAAGTGCCATCTCCCATTTTTACAAAAAACATGAAAAAGCTTTGCTGGAATTCCCACCTTGTCTCACAGTGGCAACACCCAAACAATAAACTAAAAATTCTAAAACATGCTCAGCTTTTGATGGTAGCTGCTAAATATCTTGCATATAGGTAGGTTAAATAAATGGCCTAAGGGATTTCTTTAGTATCAGGTATTGCAAGTTCTTGGAAAGTTTTAGTCCCAAGTAAACAGTAACACAATTTCCCCTTGCAGGGAGAAGTGAACTGTGGCTATGATATTACAATCTTCAACCTCTGATCTTGCTTCCAGCCAAATAAAACATGATATTTGTTTAGTTAGCACTGCAAAGTACAGGGTG
Organism: Turdus rufiventris; assembly: GCA_013186435.1. Classification (NCBI taxonomy): domain Eukaryota; kingdom Metazoa; phylum Chordata; class Aves; order Passeriformes; family Turdidae; genus Turdus; species Turdus rufiventris. The sequence continues at coordinate 2,839,516 of PYHW01010271.1, forward strand.
GTCCTTGCATCTGCTTTTGTTTCTTTAAGTCGTTTTGGAAATAAAAATAAATTAATGTCTTGAGGATTCATACTTCTTTCCAGTTTTGGTGTTTTGTTTGTTTATTAAAGGGAGAATGTGAAAAAAATGATGGGATTATTTCTTAAAGGGTAGAGACATCCACTGAGAAAGAATCAAAATTATTTTTAAAATTTTATTGTTTATGGTGCTGATTATCTTTAAAAGTTTAGTTCTTTTTCTGAAGAGCTGTTAAACAAAGAGATGCAGGATGCTGGTCTGATACAGGACAGGTACATAAATTATTGAATTTTTAAAATATATTTATACAGCTTACAAATGCTTCCAAAAACACATTTCACATGTCTTTTACATCTTTTGTAGAATACAGCTTCATACCAATGTCAAAGGAAAGCAGAAAAAATTGGGAAAGTTTTATCTCAGCTCTAGCTTTGGAAACTTTATGCAACTCTACACTAAAGTCATTCTTTTAACAAAATTAAGTGAAATACAAACAAAATATGTTTTAGAAAACTTAGAAATCTAAACCATTCTAAACCATCATTCTCTGTGTACGGCAGCAATATAATAATTTTTCATAAACAGCACCAAATGGTCCAGTTCTGTTATCTAAAGACATTCTGATTATGCAGAACATCTAAGCAGAGAGACCACACACAGTCCAGTCACATTGTCCTTTTTGTCAGTCATTGTGCCCTATGTACCTGCGAAAAGTATTATTCTTTGTGCACTTGAAACATCACCAACACTGATAAATATGGATATAGTTTTGATCAACCAAGACAAAAATGGTGTTTCCTAAGCCTGTGCTTAGACACTGTTTACCTGCGAAGTCACAGAAATAGACAAATTATGAGATATACATTCTTAACCTCATTAGTAAGATAAACTTTCTTACTAAAAACTGGAGTTTATGCTAAACCTCTAAAGAGCAGCTTGAAAAATTATAAATAATCTAGTCTGCTCTTTCCAGGCAGCTGAGAATAAAATCATAAGATTTTAATAACAATAACAATGATAATAATGGGAAAAACCCCAACCCCAAAGATCCATTTAAATAGCTTCAGATGTTCACAAATAATTAAATTAGTATTTTGGCATTATATTTGCCTTTGCAATGGGAACTGAGGTCAGTTTGGATGCTACCTAGATAGAACAATATATTATTGTACAATTTTTTCATGTGTATGTCTGCAATAATAAGCCTTGCCTGATCAGTCGTAGACATCAACAATGCAGACTGTTACCCCAAGACTTTCCATTCTAGGCTCCCATCATAATCAATACAAATAAAGAAGCTGTTCCAGGGTATGATGCATCTACTTGCTAGTGTTAACAAGGAGAGAAAAAAAAATAAATAGCATGTAAAATACCTCTTCTGACTTGACTTCGTTAGTTCTTCCCCCAAAAGCCTTGAGAACCTGAGGATGAAGTGATGACTGCTATTTTTTTCAGTCCCCGATTTTTTTTTTAGTATGGATAGGATCACATTACAATTGTAGCTACATTTTCCAAGTGATCATCTGACATGTTCAAAGCTAATATGATTCAGTTTATCCAGAGAGCATGATTTTTTAATTTTTTTTTTTTCCTGGCAAAACCATGTGTTAACCAGGTTGGCCTGTCAACACCTAGTATGCTAAAGGACTGGTTTTGTTCCAAAGCATTCTGGTATAACCTGGGCAGCTTTCCCAAGCTGCCAGGTGGAAGAGATGGAGAAATGGGGGTGTTAGAAGACTATAAGCCAAAACGTGTCAACTGTTTCTTACTATGTTTTTTTTAACTGGAGGAACTCTAAAATTTAAATGGAACTTTCTTGATTTAAAAATAAATAAATGGATGTTGAACACCTTATTCTCCTTTCAGAAAGTGTACATGGAAAAATTCAAATCTAGCAAGCTTCCTGCTGTGGTAAGGGAGCAGATGATAATGGTTTTTGGTAAGGAAACGATTTTGGTTAGGGGTTTTCTTTTAGTGATTCTAAAATCATGAATGGAATAATTCTGGTTTATCTCCTACCCCCATCTAATTCTTAGTCATTAAATTACAAACACATCAGTTCTGGCTCATTTATAATACTTCTCTATCTGGTCTTCAAAATTGAAAAGATTGTCATAGACGTACTTCTGTGCTTGCTTTATTTGTCTAATGTTCCAACCATTCTAAAATCTGAGCAAAGACTGGTGGATATTTCAGAGGGATATGCAAAAAATTCTCAGCCTCTTGGAATTCCAGTTAACTCCCTACATCCCTTATCTACAGCTGTGCTAATCTTCTGGATTGATTTTGATTTTTTAGTTTTGTCTTCATTATAGAAGAAATGAAACAAACACCTTTTTACTTCCATGTAATTTTTTACTGTGTAATCACCAAAGTGAAAGATCTAGAGTACATGGACAAAAAGAACTTTAAAAAAAATTATATTTTTGTAAAGAAAATAAGTAAAATACACCACAAGACAAGTTAAAGCAATGTTATATAATAACAAAAAATCCATTCTCTGGTGCCTAGATGGGGAACTGAAAGAGACAGTAAAAGCAAGAATAGCTGGGATTTGGATTTTAATACATTCAAGAATAATATTACATTTAGTGTCCTGACAATAATAGTAAAATCCTATGCAGAGAGCTTTCATCTGAGTTTAGGCCACTTATTAAGTCTTGCTATGCCTATTTAGGTACACACCTTCTCACCTGTAAACCTTCTTTATAATATAGTCAGAAAAGAAAATTTTAAAAAACCAAAATCTCAACCCAAACCACCATCACACAAAACAAAGCATTCAGCCTAGAAAAGAAATCTGAATGGTAAAGCAATAACAATTTTAATGATGAAAGACTCAAATATTAATAAACATTCTTCTGTGAATAGTACACCACAACAGATTACCTTTGGAAATAAACCTTGGAGTTAATAACATGAGTATTATGGACAAGTGATTTCATTGTGGTCCACCAGAGTTTCATTTAGCAGAGCACCTAAATACTTGATGGTATATCTTTGAACCATGTTAATGCTGGTTTAAAATCCTGCAAAGTAAGGAGGCCTGCATCCCAACACCAACTCCAGAGATTACATGGGACATCTCTCATTTGGCATCGTGTGTGGGGCCAGGAGTTGGACTCAGTGATCCTGACTGGGTCCCTTCCAACTCAGTACATTCTATGATGTTTCTATGATCCTGGGAGCATTCCTAGTATACTTCTGGCTGTAGTCAGATCAGCCAGCACAAACAACCCAAGAGTGTTATTTAGTTCATTTCACATTTTTGGAAAATGAAACACAGTGTTTCCAGGTATTGCAACTTTACCTGATTGATCAACTAGAACCTGGAACTCAAGCTCGCTGGACAAGGTATCAGAGGAAGATCTTTTCTGCCTAATATTTTAAATTATACTTTTTTCTTAATATATACTGTAGTGTGTGAGGGTTATATGCATAAAGCTGCTGATTAACACTGATACTACTTAAAGCTGACCATATAGACATGACTTTAGCAAATTCAATGATTATACATACATTTACATTTTCTAAAATAATTCTTCATTTAATCATTTGTTAGTATGAATAATTATCCACATTACTATATAATACTATTAATTCCCTGATTTAAAGCCTACTAAAGTCTGGGAGCACGAGTCCCATGACTGGAAATATTTCAAATTAAGCATAAGAATATTTTGTACTTTTTAAAATTTGCAGATCTCAAAAGGAAGCCTTAACATAAATATAAAAGGGCATCCTTAGGTCCTAATTTCTAGGATAACATTAATTATAGCTGTTGAAACCTTTACACTAAATTTCACTGTCACTACAGTAAGATTTCTTGGCTTTAAAAATTAATTCAAACAGTATAATCCATATATTTAAATCTTGATTTAGTACAAAGAGGTATAATCCATTTATGGTAATACAATAACTGCTTATTCACACTTTTATGAGTGTATCTAATGAAATGCTTTAAACCTTTTTATGCAAATAGGACTTTTATATATTGATCAGATTTACTGCTTTTTGCCTTTCCTACAGTTGCATGAGCAAACTGCATTTTGCACAAAATCTCCATAAATGCACACATACCCGATTAGTAGAGTGAAATGATGAGTATACATATCTGAAATTATTGCCAATTATTTATGTTTTATTGTTTTAATTATAAGGAGCAGTCTTTGCAGGGGCTGCAGTACAATATTCCTATGTAGAGCAGAATTAAAAGAATTAATGTACTTTTAAATTAGACTCCAAATTAAAAGATATTTATCTGGCCTTAATTTTAGGTATCACTTAAGGGAAGTGAGATGTATTTCAAATGCAGAGTAAACCAGAAAGTAGAAGTTACATTTCACTGTTAACCGACTGTTACATGACAAGTAAACAAGTTTAATCGTGTTATTCACCTCATTGACTTTAATGATTCAATAATAGATGTAATGGGCACCTCAGGACCAGATGGCTTAGGGAAAAAAAGTCCCCATGAACTACCACTTTTTCATCTCAAGTATCTGATAAATATGTTAACTCCCTGCACTGCGATGACAGCCAGAATTTCTCACCAGCTGGCCAGTTGCTCTGCACAGTGGGTGATATCATCCTCAACTGAATGTTGAATTCTCAGCTCTGTAGTAAGGTCAGGACATTGGAGTTTTTCTTAAAAAACATATTTTTCTATTGATTTCACATAAACATTACAATCATTGACCAAAGGATAAGAGCAAAAGGTCTTAGGAAGGGGCAGATCCAGCGCTGAGGCTGGATTCAACAAGAGTTGTGCTTGTAGCAGTGCTCAGCACCCCCAGGCATTAGCAACATGGGTTGAGTGTGCAAAGAGAATGTGGGGCTACAGTTACTTCTCACCAAGATGTTTTACTGCCCCAACCTTTTGCTACCTCAAGCAGAGCCTGCATATGATCATGCCTGGCAGACATCTCAGCCATGAAAACACTGTTTATTACTAGCTGTCATCTGTGCTGCTGTCACTGCAAAAAAAAAAAAAAAAAAAAAAANAATGTCAACAGAATGGACACATTGATTATCTACAGCATGTATCAGCCAACACTGTTCAGATCTGAAGAGCCAGATACAGCCTACTGTCTGCCACTATTGCTTGATTTTGGCCTTTTTCTTTTAACACTTTTTTCTCCTTGGATACCACATCTGTTTCTGCCTCTGTCTGTGCAAAAGCCAACCACATAGTCTTACAAGCAAAAGGGGTTTTTTGTGTATGTATATTCACTGACATTTTTTTCCTATTTGTTCCCTGACTTCTGATTTACTTTTGTAAACTAGACCATACTTGGTCCTGCATCAAGAAAAAAACTTGTCCCTTGCCAGAAGGCAAACTGAAAGCTGAAAAGGAGATAATGAAAAGAGAAAGGAGAAAAATAAGATACAGGTGCATTAACTATCTTGTCAGTTAAGGGATTCTGAAAAGACAATTCTGAAAGCCCATGGTAAGCTAATTGTATGTCTAGTCAAAGCCCAGTTTTAAAAGAAATTGGATTTTCCCAGCAACTTTAATTACACACAAGTTTTACTAAAATGTTAGAAAACCCAGAATAACTGGCATCCCACAACTTTATTAAAAAAAACCCCCAAATCCCCTTTTTCTGTATTACTCACAGAATGTTACATGCTATTTATCTCACTTAAATGCATGACAAGTTTTTCAGCAACAGTCATAATAACAAATAAGTCTCTTATCCTACCATAATGATATGTATCTTCCCATGACAGTACGTAAACCCACTTATTCATATTAATTAATTTACTCACTCACCATCACTTTGGAAGAGGGTACTACTATTCCTCTCTATTAAAATCCCTGGTTGAAATAAACAGAAATTGAAAGATATTGACAGTAATCTCCTAATCACAGGTTGATAAATATATCTTTCGTCAAAATATATGATGAAGTAGATATGTGCCAAAAATAATACATCAGGAAGAGTTAGTTTTCTACCAAAAGAGAAGCAGGACAAATTGGAAAAAAAAAAAAATACTGAGGCCAGTACAGCAAAGTCTTAAGGTACAAAGAAATTGATATTCTCAACACAATAAAAATCAATACAAAGATACATAAAGTGTAGTAAGCTATAGGTAGAAGTAAAACTTAAAAAAAAAGGAATAGGTAAATAGGAATACTAGAATTTTAAAAACAAAAATAAATTTTTCAGTTATGGCAGAACAAAACCAAAACCCAAAAAAAGTACAGTAATTTCACAATTACTAGCTGCACCATTTTGACTAAAATTTTGCTCCCACCCCAGAAATGCAGCTTACACTCAGGAGTGGCTAATATGTGGAAAATTTTCTGCCATTTTCAACCCCAGAAGCGCAAGCTGAGGTGCCGAGCACCTGCCAGTAAAACCCGGGATTTCGCGATTATTACAAATTGGTTACTCTGTTTCGTGGCGG
>PYHW01010271.1:2846075-2866411 GCA_013186435.1 Turdus rufiventris
GGGGGGGGGGGGGGGGGGGGCTCCCGTCCCCGCCTGCCACCGCTGCCGTGGGTGCCACAGGGCTCCCATCCCCTCCTGCCATGGCCATGGGAGTGGGGGGAGGCACCTTCCCCTCATGCCGCCGCTGCCTTGGGTACTGGCAGGCTCCGTGCCCCCCTGCCACCGCAGGGCAGCGCCAGGCCAGGGCGAGCAAGCCCAGCGGTGGCAGCGGCCGGCCCCGAGTGGCCCCGCCAGCAGCCCTGAACGGGCTGAGCTCCCACGGCCCAAGCCGAGCCAGTAAACCCCACCATCCCACGATTCTGTTACTATTTGGCAACTTTGTTGCACACGGGTCCTCTGCGAATGACAGAGAGGCTAATAATCAGGTGTGGCTTGCATGTGAACTAAGAACAAAATGTTACTGATACCCAGAGATGTGGCTTACAGTCAGTGCGGCTTGTAATCGTGAAATTACTGTAAATCAAAATAGCCAAAATCATCCTTCAAAGTAACAAAAGCTTTCTTTACTCAGGTATGTAAACCAAGGTACAATATGCATTAAAAAATGCAATGCAACGACAAAATGAAGAAAAACTAGGCCATGCTGAGAATCTACTCTTTGGCACTTCACAGCTGCATGCAGGCACAAAAGCTAAATGGTCCAGAACAGTTCACTTCTCCACAGGGGATTAATTTTTTTCTACAACAGATAACATAGAAATCTGAGATTTTTTTCAGCACTTGTTGTATTTCAATGACCCTCACAATCTATAGATGGGATTTTTTCAGTTCAAATTGTCCAATAGTAGACAAAGCCTATACAGACCAGGTGGTTGCATAAACATCAGGATGTAGATCTTACTGAAGCATTTGGGAATGCAGATTCTTCTGGCAAATGTTGAAAAAGTCACAGCATAGCAAATATACAAATTTCATTAATTTTCCCTTAAGCCTTTCAGTAAGACTCCATAAGAAGAATAAACTGGAGAATCACTAAGTCTTTGCTTTGCAGGAGATGGTCAGTCCACACCAAAGGAGAGCTAAAAATGAAGTAATACTTACACAGGACTGAGAAACAAATTAGGCATATATATTATTTGAGCACATTAAAAAAAATGAAAGCTAATAAAGCTATTTTTAATTTATGTATGCCTTCCTGTAAACTAAGGAATGATTCAAACAACTGTTAGGAGTTGTTGCAGCAGACCTCTTGTTAAGGGTAGAAATGAGCCAAGACACAGACTCTCATTCAACAGCATGAAAAGGGTCCTGGTTTATTCTCCTTTACAGCTTTGCCATCCTGACTGACTACAGCAAGCTCCTGCCATAGGGCCCAACTGCAGACTCTGACTGTGGCTATTTCCTGCTGGACTGTGACTGTCAGTGCTGGTTTGCATACTCTGAACACAGCTTTCACCCAGCTCAGCTCTGACTGCAGGCTCCAGCAGCAGCTCTGACTCCATCAGACCCAAACTGACCTCACAGCAGATCTTTTACTGCAGTGACTCTCCCTTGTTTCATTCTTCTTCATGTCTCTGTGGCTCAGTCCTTCTTCCTTATAGTCGTCGTCCTCCAGAATCTCTCCAGCCTACTAACCCAACCCTTTCTATCACCCTTATCTTTATTAGTCACAGCTGGAACCCATTAAGGTCAAGGCTGTTCCTCTTCTTTGGTAATTAATACAACTGTGACTTATCAGGGTTGAGGTTGACTGTAATCTCTTCTACATCTACAAGGAATGAACTATTTCTAATAGCAAATCACAAAAATATTGTATTAATTTCAATTTTTCTTCAATTTTTCAGGGGAAGGATTTTGGAATTGTTAAGTGGTAAAGATTAATCCAAACAAAATGAGACAGTGTAAGAACACTCTCTTTTCAGAATGTAATGGATATAATTCACCTGAAGAATAATAAACCGAAGACAATAATATCTTCTGAAGTTTCCCATCTGTCCTGGAATATTATTTATGCTTCATTTATGCTGAGATGTAAAACTAGTCCATGGTGTGCCACACATCCCAGTGTTACAAGCATCTGGATCAGGCATTGGACAGAAAGGCCTTGTACCTATCTTTTGAATCTACCTAGTCATACCTCTCTTCTGAAGCATATCTGGAATTTTATTTACTGGGAAAACGAGACATAGGTCGCAGAAAGAAGGTGGTAGAAAATGCCCCTGTCTTACTTGCACTCTGATCTGGGCTCAAGATTCTGAACTGCTCTTGAGTACCTTCTCAGATATTTTTGTCAATCAATTTTGTTCATTGAACTCTTCCTTGTGTGGCCAGGGTGACAGTGCTGAGGCTCAAGGTTTAATCTTTCATCCTGACTTAGCTGACCGTTCAGCTCTTTACCCCTTCCATTTTTTGGGTGGGAGATCTGCCTGGTTGTAGGTGAGCTGATTGGTAAACTGATTTGAGGTACAACTAACTTGGTATGTGTGCTTTGATCTAAGTGATCACAAAGTTGCAGCCTTGGCTAAGAGATTGTACACCACAAGGTTCAAACCCCTTCTGTTGTGAGTACTTATTTTTTTATACAAGATACAACAGCAAGCTTTTGGTTCAGTGCTTATTCACACAGGTTTCAAATTTTAACATTATGTGTCATGGATAAATTCTTTAACATGATAAAAATTACTGACACTCATTTCATTCTAGTTCTTTTTTTTTTTCTTCCTTTGCAAATACTTTCAGTTTCAAGATGTCTTTGATGTCACAGTTTGAGGAGAGTTAATTTCTTTTCAGTGAAAAACTATATCAATCAATGTGAATATCTTTTTCCCCCTCTCCCAGGGACAGCATCAAAAAGAAATTATTAGGAGCACCCTCAGAATACTACAGACAAATAAAGGTTAACTGTGTCTGAATTAATAACTAATGGGATTCCACATATTCTATGGCCAGATGAATATACACAATGTACTAAAAGTGTGGATGTTTGCCTTCTCCAGCATTTTCTAGTTTTATATTTTATGTCTCCTGTCTACTCAAATACTGATTATGTAGGCCTTTAATGGCCAGCTGGGTATTGTTGGCAATTAACCTCAGAGACAAAGGGTAATTGCTCAATTGTCTTTGGAGAGTCTGATGGGAGAAGTCAGAGCTAGTGGCCAACCAGACAGTGAAAAAGGAAAACTCTTCAGAGTTAATGAACTAAGTTTGTATTAGTGTCTTTTAACTTTTATTTGACAGTATATACCTTTTCTCCTTCTAAACACACGTGGCCCAAAAGCCAATCTGCTATATTAGATACTGTAAGTTTACACTAATATGTAATATTTCTGGATAGTTATGAGATAAGCTTTTTAGTTACTTCCTGTCTTGGTGTTTATATTTAAAGAAGAGTTTGTTTAAACTCTAGTGAGGACATAGCTGCGATTAACAGTGAGAGATTTTAAATTTGGTTTTAGTGATGGAAAAGCATTCTGAAAATACATAATTCTGGGCGGTCAAATGTAGTCACTATATCACTAAAAATTCTGCTAGTGTTATAAGAGAAAACTGAATAAATGTAACATGATATTGAGAAAGCCAAATAATAGACTTATCTTCTAATCTGGTAGCATTAAGTTTTCTAGGTGCTAATAGAAAAACCTATGTAATATGAAAACAGCTGAATCTTTTCTTACAAGTGTACTTTTTTTTCCAGTCAGGATTAAATCTAGCTGAGGACTTTGGTGTCATTAATAATGGAATTTTGGCCTTCTCAAAGTCTATGCTAAATCCAGAAGTGTCTTGAAGGTATGTGCAGGATGATGTGATACTGGAGCCAGGGAGGTTGTGCTAAAGGGCAGTACTCAAGGCCAGGCTGGATAAGGCCTTGAGCAGCCTGGTCCAGTGTGGGGTGGTGCTAGTACTGGATGATTTTTAAGGTCTATTCCAGCACCTTAACATTCTGTGACTCTGTGACTTCACATCATTTACTTTCAGGCACTAACTTTTTTATGACCTGTTATTCAAATGAGAGTTTCCACAACAGACAGAATTTATGCCAGATAGCTTTTCATAAATGGACAGGAAGGTAAGTAAATTGCCTTGAAGATCCCAACCTAATTAGTTTTAGTATCTATTAGAATGTTGCCATTTTTAACACAGCCTGTATTTTCCCAGACCAATTTTCCATATTCATGGTCTTACATCTTGCTGTGATTTTATAGAAAGATGCTAATTAGTAAGAGATCAATTTGAATTTGTTTGTTCCTACTTCACTTTATAGTAGCCAACAGACCTGATAATATTGCTTAGATGAATCATCATGGAGTTCAATTTTATTAATGTATTTAATAATAAAAGCAAATTATACCAAATCATTTAATTTTTTGGCCCATCCAGAGCATGTAGAAAAAATGAAAATTAAACTAGACAACTGAATTCAAAACCTAGGAATCCAGGAGTTATATTCATAATAAAAACTGCTCAGATATTGAAAATATAATAGGTAAAACTAGGCTGCATGCAAAATTGTATTCACTTTGGTAAGTGAGGCATTGGATTTTCATCCTGGTATTTGTAGTGTTAAGGGAAGACGATTGTCATGGGCCATAGAGGCCAACCACCTGTGTTTTCCCCTGGAGACAATAGATGAAGTCAGCCATCATATTTCCATCTCATTTTTCCCAAACCTTTCCCTTTGAGCAAGGCTTAGACTGACAAAATTAATTTGGTACGTGGCTGAGAATCCTCAAGCTGGCCCTATTTGAAGCATGCTAGAGACAACCGTACCCATCAATTTAGTTAGTAAGTAAATCAAGTAGCTTTTCCAGGTGCAACAGATGTCTTTCACTGTAAAGTAATTTTCTAAACTTTACAGATTTGCTGCAAAGGATAATGAAGAGCTTTGATTTCACACTTACCTGTACCACGGTTCTGAGACATCTCTACAGAATAAAGAATTTAATATTGTGAATATTAACACACAAAAAAAGTGTCACAGTGAACAAGTGAAATAAAACTACTAATATGAAAAGAAACAAAAACCCACAACTAAAATCTGAAATATTTTTCAAAATAAAATTGGTAGAGAAATTGGAAAAAAATTAATTAGAAATATTGCTGCTGTACTGCATTCTAGATGTAAGAAGTGATGGTTACAAATGAGTATGTAGCAATTATTATTTCTAATTACTTTAGCCTTACTTGTGCGGACTTCACTTATATCGAGCACTACTTAACTTCAATTTTCCAATTAATTTCACCAAGTGAGATATTTTTCACTGGTGAATATGAAAATCCTGGTTTTTTCTGGTGTAGCTGGTTAACTCTAGCTGGATGACAGATGCCCCCCAAAGCCACTCTATCACACCCCTTCACCACTGGACCAGGGGGAGAAAATATAACTTACGGTTAATGAGTTAACATAGGGACAGAGAGAGATCACTCACTGATCACCAGCACAGGAATACCGGCTCCGCTTGGGGATGTTAATTGAATCTGTTACTAACAAAATCAGAGCAGGATAATGAGAGGGAAACAAACCTAAAAAATACTTTTCTCCCCTGCCTCCCTTCTTCCTGACTCTACTTCCTATCCTGCAGCAGTGCAGGAAGGCGGGGAATGGGGGTTATGGTCAGTTCATCACACCTTGTTCTTGCCACTGCTCAGGGAGAGGAGTCCTTCCCTTGCTCCAATGTGGGGTCCTTCCCATGAGAGACAGTTCTCTGTGATCTTCTCCAGTATTAGTCCATCACAAATAAAGCAGTTCTTCATAAACTGCTCCAGTCTGGGTCCCTTTCCACAGGGTGCAGTCCTTCAGGCACAGCCTGCTCCAGTGCGGGTATCTCACAGGGTCACAAGGAAACCTGCTCCAAATGGGCTCCTTTCTCCATGGGTCTGCAGGTCCCAGACAGGAGCCTGCTCCAGCACAGGTTTCTCATGGGATCACAGCCTCCTCTCAAGCATCCACCTGCTATGGTGTGGGCTCCTCCACGGGCTGCAGGTGAATCTCTGCACTGCCATTGACCTCCATGGGCTGTAAGGGTACAGATGCTTTTTCACAATCTGAACCACAGGCTCAGCTCAGGCTCCTGGAGCATCTCATCTGCCTCCTTCTCCACTGACCTTTGTGTCTTCAGAGCTGTTCCCCTCACATACTCTTACTCTTTGCTTCTCTGTGAGCAATTATATTTTATCAATTACATTTTTGCCTTCTTAAATATGTTATGACAGATTGGCTCAGCCTTGGCCAGCAGTGGGACCATTCTGGAGATTCCAGGTATTGACTCTACCAGACATAGAAGAAATTGTGGACAGAAATTTTCTTCTCACCAAAGCCACCCCTGTAACCCCAGCTAGAAAAACCTGGTCATGAAAATCCAAAACAGCTGGGTTATAAGTAAGCATTTTGATGGAAGTTATCAAATATCCTGCTGCAAATTTTGACACTGAACTGTTGCTTCTAGAGAATGAAAACAGCAGGGTTTGTATTATTATTAAATGTTTTTTTTAAATTCAGAATGTAATAGAAGGAAATATGTGACCATATTTGAAATACATTACCAGAAATGTGTGTGGTCTATATCTTTAGGTATTTAAAGATAGGTTCATTTTGCAGGCATAAATAAGTATTTATTAATTTTTTTTGAAAATACAATATTGTTAACAGAAACAGAAAGATGCTCCAAAATATCCTGTGATAAAGCTTAATAATTAAGTTCCTTTAAAATAAGATCAAAGTGGTACCACAAATGATATTGAATGCCTTCAGATCACTTTTCACCTACAAATTGTACGCAATTATTGCTTTCTAGACCATAGACATTACTATGCACTATGCAGTCTTTCATGATGGTTTGCAAATTACTGTTTATCCACTTGATATGCTGCAACTTTGATATTTCTGCCTTGTAAGTGGTTTCATGAACTTTTCCAGAAAAACTTGAAAACGCCTGTTTGCTATCATCCTGGAAAATGCCAGGGAACACAAAAAAACATTCAGTAGCAGAAAGGTTTCATGTCTCAGCAACTACTACAAGAGTAAGGGGTTATTAAATTTGCTATAATTCATTGGATTCAGTTTGTGCAACTTTCAAAGAAGAAATTCCATCAAGAAAACTTAGTGATGGCATACGCTATGCAGTTCTACTGTAAGCCAGTGAGATGTGAGTAAAATATTATTTCTGTAAACATTTTTTTTTCCCAAAACCCAAAGAACTATTTTCATGCTTGACTTGCGTTCTACATGAATCTCTGAATTCAAAGTTTTATATAAATCAAATATTGTCTGCATTTATTTTTACTGCACTTCATGGTATAATGCATCACCATAAGATAACTTATTCACAACATTAAATGCTGTAAATTAATATAAAACAAAGCAACCTATCACAGTGTGATGCTGGAATTGTAAATCATTGGTATTTCCTAGTTCCCAGACTGATGATGTTTTTTCTTGAACCTCTGGTGTCAGATGTAATTTCTAATTTATATAATTTGCCTTAAATTATTCTGTTACCAAAAAACAGCAGGTATACACAAGAGCACACACACCCACATGCACCTGTGAATATACATGTGAGCTATCATTTCTGAATTGAATGAAAAGGAGGGGGCTGAACTGGTAGAAATAAATCACAAAGCACATATCAATCTTCATTTAAATTGGTCTAAAAAAACCTGATATAGTTTAACCTAATGAAGAAGAATCTATGTGTATTCGATAGGTTTTAAATAATGACCTTAATATCATTAAGCTGAGCTCATATGATTTCCTTCTCTGTTACAACATCATTATACAATTTAAGTATTTTCCAGGTATGTCAGAATTGTCAGACTTTTTTAAGGCTTCTTTTCTGTGCCACTAGATTAAGACTAAATTTAGAACTGATTTTTATTTTTCTCCATGATTTTTGTTGTAATTTGTCACTGAAAATAAACAGTTTGACATTGCAAAATCCTTTAAAAATTGCTGGCAAGTTAAATTGATCTAGACATGTTTCCCTATCTTCAGTGTGGCAACACTGTTTACTTTAAGTCCACTTCTGCTATACAGTAGTGTAGGCAGGATCCGACAGCTCTGCAAACAGGCAAGGGCTCCACGCGGATCTGCTAATCAACTCTGCCTAACAACTGATATTAGTTAGGGAACTAGTGTATTAGGACGACATGTTTGCAAAATGTCAGGTCTATTTGTTTTGAGGCAACAAGAGCTATGTCCGAGGGAGATTAAAGATCAGATGAGGTCCTGTGAGGGGAAAGAAACCGATAACTTGGTTAGGATTCTGTATTAAAAACATAGAGTAAAATATAATAAAATCAGCACTATCTCAAAGAATCTCAAGTCAGGCATAAAACAAAAAAAACAAACAAACAAAAAAAAGCTAACAAAAAAAACAAAACCACCAAAACAAACAAACAAAAAAAACCAACCCCTCTGCTTAAGCCAAGAGGCCAGGAATACACCAAAACAAACAAAATAACCCCTCTTCTTAAGCCAAGAGGCCAGGGATATACCAGATTGGAGTATACCAGGAAAGGATTTGGTGCACAAAGTCTACTTCTGTGAAATAAAAAATGATTGATTCTTTGTTTATAAACAGACTTTGGATTTGATCATTTTAATAAAGGCAAACAGGGCACATGCACTTCTTACAGGGAATGAAAAAATATTTTGTATATACAAACCAGATTAACTATCTGTTAATTGTTTAAGAAGCAGATAAATTACCAAACTGCCACAATACCAATATATACACTCCATATTGAGATGAAATCTGGGCTGTAGCTAAGTGTGCATATGAAGGAACTGTGCTGAATGCACTAATAGAGGAACTTGGAACTTGCTGATCACACACAGCATCCTAAGGAGATCCCCTTCTCTCCTAAAGGTGAGAGATTTTCCAGGGTCAAGTGGGAACATAATGAGCCAGGATTAAGTTTTCAGACCAAAAGCAGACCTTCTTTAGACTTGAACAGGAAATATTTGAGCCCTGTCTCACAGGCTGTTGCTGACCTCATTTACAGAAGAGCTACCTTTGGAATGGCTGTTTGCCCCTCAACCTTCAGAGGTAGTCCTAGTAGCAAAGCAATTTTAAAAGGCTGGTGGATCTTGTCTTTGGGGTCCATCTCCTTGTTTCACAGGTCCTAGGGGACTGATTGCCACTTCCAATGCAGGAGTTGTACCTGTCTTGCTCCTCGAAGAACATAAAGGAGAGTGTAGACTGGCATAAATTAGACATTTCTGTAAATCCTTCCTATCAGTCCAGCATTATGGAGATCTCAACTGAGATTTTGGACCTCACATTTAAAAAAAGAGATTTGAAGCAGTATGTTAGACCCTGGAAGATAGTTACCATGGCCAGAAATCTAGAAAACTACTGCTTGTGAGGAAAGTGAGGAATTCAGCTAGCTTCATCTGCGGGACTGAAAACTACAGGGTGTCAAAATAACAACCTTCAAATCTATGGAAGATTATGGCAGAAAAAAAGAAATGAACTGTCTCCAAGGGGAGAGGAAAAAAGAAATAGGTTAAATTGCATTGAGGGCGATCTAACTTAGACACTGAAAAACTTTCCAGTCTTGAGGCTAGTTAAGCAAGGTAACTGATTGCTCTAGCAGGATGTGAAATCTCTATCTTTAGATGCTTTTAAGAACAGATTAGATAAACATCTGTCAGGAAAAGTTTAGATATAGTGACCCTCTCTTCAGGAGGGAATTTCCACAGATGAATTCTTGAAGTGTTCGAGAAATTTTTCAGCCTCATTTTCCATTACTTTAACACATCTCAAAATGTTATGTTTGAAGAATTTAGGAAGTCATTAACACAGAAGTACACATTGGCCAGTCATTAATGTTGCATTGTTCTTTAGAGTTGTTTTGATGTTTTTCTCTTTGCTCTGTTTTATGACCAAATAATCCTTCTACTGCTTAACAAATACCACCTTTAAAAGGTGCATAGCAGAGCTGCACATAACTGTAAGACAGAGCAAGACCCTGCTATTATTATTTATGAACAATAATACCTAATGTATTACACAGTTGTTTCACTTTGGCAGAGAGAAAAGATTCCATTTACAACATAAAATTAGCATTAATCCAATAAATAGGATAGCTGAAATTTAAACAATATGCTAGCTTTTAAGAATAACTTAAATATTTGACAGTTTTTGTAGTTATAATCCTACTTGTTCTAGTCTTATTACCACAATAAAATCTTGGAATACCTGCCTTACAAAGGTATTCTAGTTAATTTATATTCTACTTAAATATATGGTTATTCTAAGAGGTTGGATTAAGAAGGAATACTTTCCTTTTTTGATTAATGTTAACTCAGAACACATACAAAGTCATTTATCAATAGATGCTTTTTGACACCCGATAAAGTCTGTTTATCCAGATTTTTTTTTTAAAGCATACTTGTATAAACATTCTCTAATGCATGAAATACAACAGTTCTGCATAGCTTTGAAAATGAAAAAGGTATTTTATCCACAGATGAGAAATGGTTTATATTCCCAAAAGATCATGGCTATGTAATTTATGTTATTTATGTGGAACAATGCTTCAGCTCAGTGTTCCAGCACTAAAAAGAAAAAGAAAAAAGGTAAAGGACATAGAGGTGCTCAGTGGTGTTCACAAGACATACATACATATACATATATATATAAACTTTAAACACAGCTTTGTCTGTAAATTGTTCTCATAAAATTATGCAAACAAAAGATTTATCACACTGAAGAAATGCAAAAAATCTTATCCTTCATTCAGTAGCAGGTCTATTACTTTCTTTACAACAAATGTTCTATACAGTAAATCCCATAGATATTTTTCATAAATGTTGCTGTATTAATCACTTAAAATAAGGTAGAGTGATTTCCAAATGGGATGTGGGCCTAAAACAGTGCTGAAGGACACATATGTACAATCACCAGTGCTTCTTTATATTAATATTTTCCAAATGTTTCTTCCCAGCAAGTACCTAAGACTCTGGTTTTAGTTAAGGGAAATCAAAGCTCAAATGTTGTTCCAGATTTTACAAAACACTTGAGTTAGAAGGTTCCATTGACAGAAAGCTTGCAAAGTCTAGCAAAAACAGCAGTTCTCTAGAGGAAAAAAACAGCATTCAACAATGACAATGTCAGTTAGATTGGGATTGAGCAATGTTTCCTTTTGAAAATGAAAAAAATGTTGGGGAATAACTTGTGCTGGTATGCATAGAAATATGAATAGCAGAGACTAGTGTGGTACTAGTGGCAAAGAAATTAATTATTATAGCTGTCCTAGACTAAGTATATTCATCAGAAATTCTACCCTGATTTTTTGTATACTTCTCTGAACTGTGAGAAGTAAGAAAAAAGCCAACAAAAACCCAAAGTCTTTTTTGCAAAAGTAAAATAAATACAAAAAAATACAAAGACCACTGAAATAAATTGAAATATAATGATTATTTTTCAGTCCATTTAGATTTATAATTGGTTCTAATACTTTTAAAATAAATTATAGTCATTGAAAAATACATAACCATTGTTGTCGTTGAATACAAGACCTTGTCTTTTTAAAAAATTCTTTCTAGTTGAAAAAAACACATTCAGACCTATCATTTAAAAACTAGTGAACTGAATATAACAAAAAAAAAATTAAAATATAAAATTATTAGCAATTCGTATTTTATTTTGTAGAAAATTTATGACAAAAAAAAATGCAATAGCAAGAATGAGATATTGAGCTTTCATATGAATAGCTGAAAGTTTATTAGTTACTGTTAACTATTTGTCTAGGTAAAACCAGTATATCCATGATTGTATTTATTTGTGACATCACGAAACTATCCAGTGAAAGACAAAGTTCAAAAAAATTCCACAAGCCAGGTAAACCAGGTGCATTTTATTGTAAGAAACAATATATGTTGAGGAGCTGTGAATGATGAGTAAGAACTGATACTCTCATTGTACTTAATGCAGTGGTGTGTAATGAAATTATTTCATTGAAGCACGTGACAGATACAACAGAGAATCCTGTGAAGGATCTTTCTGACAGGAGTCCTGATCTGCTGCACACCTGGTGCCAAGAGCTAACCTAAGGCTGACTTCCTGTTATCAGGTGATTTCAGGTCCCAGCATTACCCGCTCTTTGCAACACTCATCTGCTCGTGCTTTAAGCTGCAAAATGTGCCTGTGCTT
Organism: Turdus rufiventris; assembly: GCA_013186435.1. NCBI lineage: Eukaryota > Metazoa > Chordata > Aves > Passeriformes > Turdidae > Turdus > Turdus rufiventris. Next base: position 2,858,174 of record PYHW01010271.1, read on the forward strand.
CTCAGCCACTCTGTTTTCAAAATCTGGAGCAGAAGTGAAAATTCACTTTGATCTACAGTTTATGTGGTTGCTAGTACCAAAAGCCAATTAATTTACTCTGCCAATGTAATACAAAATATTTACATGTAAGGTATGGTAAGTGACAATTCAGAACATCCTTTCTACTCCATTTTTGTGCTTGACAGTATGTTTTAACTCACTATACATACTATTTTTACTGAAGACTTACATAAGTAACCTCATAAATGAGTCAGGCTGCAGTGTGAGCAAGAGCTGCTGCAAGGCATGCAATGGTTAGTCCAACACATCATCAGTCAGCATGAAACTCTGGTATATTTAATTACTGGGTGGAGGAAAATGGGAGAAGGAAGAGAAAGAATTAAAAAATATTATAGATGTGTGTGTATGTATGTGTATGTTGCTAAACATACTTATTTTATGTCTTATTTGTCTTGAAAAATGTTTGGATGTTCTTCTATATCGAATGATAGAGAATCTCAGTGATGATATAGACAGCTAAAAAAAATTTATCTTTCTTTTGGAAACTCCCATAACATGAAGTAGAAATATTTTTAAAATATTATTTCAAATGTTATTAAAGATATATAGATTGATAGATAGATTTATGCATGCACATTATTTACTCAATAATCCCATTGCTCTTTCAAATGGATCAATGATACTTGCATCGTTCCTCTGGAGCTCAGCTAGGGTCATCTAATTTGATTTGCATTGACCTGAATGACTATTATCTTAGCCTTAAACAATGGGCATGAACTGAATAATCAGGTAAAAATTTGAAATGAAAAGCTTTTGGAAACAATCAGGTTGAATGTTATTTCAAGTAAAGAAATATATAAAATAAAGAAAAAAACCTATAATTTCCAGCTTAGCAAGACATGTGCACTAACCTGTTAAAATTTTAAGTTTCCCACTGTAGTTAGTGTCACTTTCCCCAGTTATGGTAATTCAAATTTGTTTATACCTATGTTCCATGCTTCTTATGTTTACATGGTTTGTTGAAAATATTTCTACTCATCTTAGATACAGAATTATCTGAAAAAAAAAACCCAGATCAAATATTTACTTATTAACAAATCAATAAAAATTAACGCAAACATATATTTTATTGAAGCTGTATTTCTAATATGATCCAGTCAATGGTCCAGTTATTTCAAATTTGCTTTTTCTTATTTTTATGGAAGTGTCTAGCATACTGTACATGTTAGTAAAACTAAACTATATGTTCTATTTATGTAATCACTCTTACACTGCTAAAAATTACTCAATAAATTAAGAAAGGTGTTAGTATCAACCAAAAGAAACAGGATATATAGACAAATTATTTTGACAACCTACCCAGATTAAATATTGTAACTCCATGCAAGAAAAATGCTCACATTTTATAAGGACACTTTGTTCTCACAGCCAGTGCACAGCTCAGAAAATTTAGATCACGATGACTTAACACAAGAGGAACATAAATGCAGTATATTTCCTCAACAGTCACTTGGAATCAGTCTAAGGATCCAAAATTTTTGTGACATCAAAAACTTGAGCTAACAACATATAAAATATTAAGAATCTCCTCAGGCCAAATTAAATGTCTCAAAGTAGCAATTTTTAAAAAAATCTTTTCCTACTGGCTGAGGTTTTGTCATCCCAGCAACAATGGTTTTGACTAGTACTTCTGGTGGGTCTTTAGGGGGGATTGATTTATTTTTTTGATTTTTTTTAAATTTTGATTTTTAAAAATTAATTAATTAATTAATTAATTAATCTTAATATACTTTGATTCCAAAATATGTTCACACTGATAATCATTTTAGGATCATCCTAGTAATTAAAACTCTTAGGAAAAATAATTTTTGTGGTCTTCATTTCTGTTTCAGAAGGGCTTTGCCTCAATTCTTCCATTTACAATAATATATCACTTTTCAAGGTCTAATAGTTTAAAGAAAGGAATAATTCTGGTGTGGGTGTATAGGTGGATAGCCAGAGCCACAATAAAATGCAGTTACAGAACAGTTCAGCTCCAGTTTCACTTAACTCCAAAAAAAAGCCTTATGAAATTGTTTTCAAGTGTACTCCCAAAATGTGTTGTAGGATGTTAAAACACTCTGTTATGGCAGAATTTTCTGTAAAATATCATTGCAGAACAATGGCTGCAGGATTCTGTTAAGAATCATGTTTATCAGTCCAAATATATTTACACGTTGAAAGTTTGGGTGCTGCTAAGGTATTGATATCATTAAAAGTTTTCAGGTTTCTTCTGCTGTTTTTGCTTTCACATTGAAATTATGCTACTACTTGAAACTAGCCTCTGAAAAAAACTCAAAAAACAATACACATTTGGAAAAAAAATCAAAAACAAACCAAATTCCCAAAATATTAGTGGTCTTGCTTATTCAAAATAGCTCAAGAACAAGTCACAAAAAGGGTAATTTTTTTCCCAGATGTACAAAACTTTTAGTTAAACAATACTGTGTGCTTCTTACTGAATATGTTAGGTAGTCATATTAGGAAAGCTACTTACAGGTGAGTTAAAATTGGTCCAAAATATTCCATAATATCCCAGAAAAATGTTTTACTGAATAGTAGATTTTGTAGTTAACCCCCCTGCAAATAACTCAGCAGTGTTGCTTTACCACAGGAAATGTTAGATGGAAATTCTCTATTTTAAAAAGGGAAAATTTCCACCTAAGAAAATGTGGATATTTCACAAATATTGTAGCTTAATGTTAATATAGTATAGTAAAGATGAAAAAGCAGTGCTTTTTGCAGTGATTGATTTTATCTCTTGGAATATAATAACAATCTGTTTATTTAATCAGGACTCTTAATGTTGTACATGAACCACGTCTTAATTTGATATAAAAATATCAGGATGTTCATACAAACTTATTCTAAACTAGTTAAACTCAATGCATTCCAAGCATGTAAGATACAACATATGGATTTCTGTTCTCTAACCTTATGAACATTTGCACATGTTCAGGAAAGCCCACTGGATAAAATTTATGTATTGCTAATGATTTTTATTGGCCCCATGGTCCAAAGTGGTGGCAAAATGCCCAGGACTTTGAAAGAATCCTGTTTTACTTTTTAGTCAGAATGCAGAGAGCCATAAAAAAAAAAAAGGCTTGATGGAAATCTGAATGCTTTTTAACTGGCAGAACTGAAGCTGCTTGTGCTATGCAGCCTTTTGTTGTCAGATCTCTAAAGTATTTTTTAGGGGATAAGTGGGAACAACCCATCTCAACTTATTAACAATATAAAGAGTGATGTTCTTGAGCTGAAATTTTCCAACCCTTTCTTGGAGGACCTGCTGTGGAAAATCCACATAAGAAAAAATAGAGAGAGAAGCAGAAAATCTTTTTCTTTGTGGGACAATTTGGAAATCTCTTTTGCAGCTCAGTATCTTAAAGGTGCTGTTAAAATTTTTGGGTGGGAATATAGGTTACCGTTGAAATTGAGGAGATTTGGCTTTCCACATCATAGTCACTTGTGGCTAATCCTGAGGATGCTAATACAGATGTTTGTTCAAATGTTCGTACACCTTCAAAAAACACTAACATCTGTAGATTTTTTCTGCAGCTACAGCTTGGCAGCTAAGGGAAAGGAGTCAACTAATGATAGACTGTTTCTCATAACAGTTCTGCTGACAGGGAATTGAGTCCAGTAGCTATGCAAAAGAGAACAAGAGAACTTTTCTGGTCTCTAAAACTCCATAAATACAAAATGATGGTCATCCTTTCACATTTTCCTGGATTCTACTCTAAATCTTGATGAAAAATTTTCTAACCTTCCACTGCTGTATTGGGAGAAGGGCTACAAAGTTTCTCTTGTGTGCCATAAATAAATGCCAAAGATAAAAGCTCAAGAATTGTGATCATTCAAAATTTGAATAGAAAAAAGACCAGGAAAGCTATGCAGATTTAACAAGGTACAATTATAAAAACCAAGATGAACTATAAACTTCACAGGAAGATCTTTAAAATTATTGAAATAATCCAGACTGCACCAATTAGGTGTATTTAAAAGAGGACTTTGCATGCTGTGTGATTATGCATAACTGAGACAAATTAGATAAATATTGAGACCAAAAATCATATTTACTAGTTGAGTAAGTCTTTTGAAGCAGTACATACCAAAAGACATTTACAGATGAATTTATGTGCAATACTTAGTTTCGGAGTATTTTAAATTAAATAATCAAAATAATGACTAAGCTTTCACTTGCATTCATATAAAAAACCAAAACAAAACAAAACTAAATAAAACAAAACAAAACAAAACAAAACACCCTGATCAGGCTCCAAAAATCTATTTTACATGCCCTAAAATTTTTTTTTGTGAGATTGAGTTCTTGTTTACTGGAATGAATTCCAAGGGTAAAGCACTCCATGCTTTTTTTTTCTTGTTTTGTTTTGTTCATCTACATATTTTCAACTTTACAGTTACACAGAACTATCTTCTCTTCTGTTAACTGTCTGAAGTGGACCTGGAAGTCAAAAAAGTATATGCATCTTCAACTTCCTCTGTATTTACTAGCCCTTAAACCACAGAAACATAACATTCATTCCTACTGCACTGGCCACTGAAAGACTCCCACAAAAACCAGGAGATTGTTGCATTCATAAACATTCCATGTACCTCCTTGCAATACTTTGTGAAACCCTTTCTGAGGTCTTAATAGCAAAAGCACTCTGAGTTAAAAGGAATGTAAGGCAAAGAGGTACTTTTATAAATTTAATCCATTGATTCAATCGAAATATAAATTCTTGAACCTTATTACTTGAAATTACTAGTAAAGTTGATGGTAGTATCTCTGATGGTAACAACTTTTCCTTCAAAAAATTTAGCAGAGACAGACAATAATTAGCTGGTTCTACTTACCTTGGCTTATGCTATAATGCATTCATATTACATTTTTGTTAGTTCCCCAAAAGGATCTGCAAAATTATAGACTTACCTAGATATGCTTACACGGGGATTCAGCCTCATTGTGTTTGGAAACCCGACAGGTAGAACAAGAGTTATGTCTGATAAAAACAGTATTTCTTGTCAAGGGAACATCACCTTCAAAGTGCAAACTGGTTTTCAGGAATCTCCACTGAGAATGTCTTTTAGGAAAAACATACAAATGTTAATATCTCTATGCAATTTATAATTATCACTTATTTACTATTTATCCACTTTTCACTGTTCACATTCTTTGCTTTCATCATGTTAAAGAAACCATTAAAAATGAAACAAGAAAAAAGAGAAAAAAAAACCTTTGTATTTGGAAATCTTTGTATTAACTGTGTGTTTTCCTCAACTCAAATCTAGACTTCTATGTTTCAGCAGCAAATATGAAGAAAGAACACAAAATATTTTTAATAAGACAGTTATACAATTCTTTGTGACTAAAAGTGTAGAACTCTTCACAATGTTTTAAGTTTTCTAAGTAGTAATTGGGAAAACTTTGGACATTTGGAGAAGGTGTCACTAGTTCTCCTGAATTCTGCACCATTTACAGTAGGACTAATAAAAAAAGAATTATATCATGTAAGGTGACAATTATTCCTTATATAATTATGAGTATTAGTACTGTAACAAAAACGATTCTAAGTAGGGGCAAACCATTTGCAAAATCTGCAAGAGATTTTTTTTATTTGTGTTAAAAGAACACGAGAAAAGGAAAAAATGTAAGGTGATATGTAAGCTATTTGCAAGTATCTAAGGTAAAACTGAAACTGGTAATTCAGGATGGGTTTTAACATCAAATAGTGGGAAAGAAGAAGGAAAGACTCATTCTTACTTCACACTGGATCTACAGTGCAGTTTTAAAGACATGGGAAGTTAATGGGATTAAAATTTATATTTGTTTTTTAGCACTGCAAATGAAACAAAAAAAAAATCTTTAACAATGTTTCTGGGTTTTTTATTACAAATGAAACACTGCTATAAAGCTGTAAGCGTTTTCTGCTGAGTCCTTAATACTCTATAATGAGTCAAGAGTAATAGGAACTCATCAGATCAACTTTAAACACATATTAGGATGAAATGAACAGTAACTAAAAAGTTTTTTGTAACTCTTAATATATAAAATAAAGATTAGTATCTCAGTGTTTCCAATAACTTGCTACATAATTGGGATTTCAATACTCATAATTTTCAATATTGTTAGGCTAAATTCTTCATTAAAAACAAACAGAATGAAAATGATTATCCATCTAAAAAGCTCACTAATGCAATCTGTGCATTTTTATGAAATTGAATGTAAAAGTAAGTTATTTTTCATGGCTTAAAGAAAAAAATGTAGAAACTCTTTTTTTTTTTTTTTAATAATTAACTTTAACTCAGTACCATTTCACTCAACAGCTTTGGCAAAAGGAAAGAGTGGAAGAAGAACGACCAACATTATCTCAGAAAATTTATTTCTTTAGAAAGTTATATTAAAAAGCCATGTTCAGGTGGCTTCCCACCTGTCCAAACATTAATTCTGGCAATTAAACTGAAATAAAGATAGGAATGATCCAAAGGCTTCTTCAGAGTAAAGACAGGTCTTTAAGCTGCAGTTACAGTTTATTTTTTAAATTTCAACTATAATTAAAATTTTAAAAATATTTTTTAAAAATATAAGAATTCACTTATTGGTAGTCTTTACAAAGGTTCTGTTTTAACATGAACTTAAAACAAAAATCACACCAAGTAATAAGGGGAGCCTTATTTTGCATTTCCAACATGCTATAAGGGTTCTAGAGCCCCAATTCAGGAAGTTACTAGCATTTTTAGCATAGGTCTTCTATTGTTGATTGCAATTATAACTTTTACTCCTATCTGCTTTTATTTAATGTCCATTCTGACATAATTATTTTCTATGTTTCTAGACAATTTTACTGCTTGCTCTCTCTGATCTTTTCCAAATAATATTTTAAAAGCCCTCTCTTTTTTTTTTTTCCTCCTGTTTCTTTCAGAGAAAAAAAAGGTCTTTGATGAACTAAATCTCTAGCCAAGTCACCTGTGAAAATGTTTACTTTTCTCCCACTACTAGCCCTTTTTTATAACCAGGTCTTTTATCTAACTGTGATGCAATTTCTGGCAGCTTAGCAACAAGATCTTCTCCACACTTTTATTTGCAGCAAAAATGGTCACAGATAGACACAGTGAAGAAAACATGCACAGCATTTATACCTGTGCAAAAGTGTCTTCTTGAGAATCAGAAAAGATCACTCCACTTTGCTTGTCAGAGCAAGAAGTGTATAGCAGCCATGAACTATGTACAACTTAGGGAAATTTCACATACTGCTTCAGGATATAAGTGTTTAAAATGATTAAAGACAAATCTCTGTATTTCAATATTAGCAGGTATACAATCTATCCTCATGCTGCACTACATTCTTAGCAGGAGTGATGGACAAACTTTTTTTTTTCAATTGAGTGCATTTTTTAATGCATTTGTTCTGAAAGAGGGTGGATCCCTGCATTTTCTGCCATTTAAAGGGGGAAAAACAATAACCATCAAGTTGCTGCTAATTAGAATTGCCGCTCCTAATGATTTTTTCTAGCTGGCCAATTACTGACATTGCCACGGCTTTGGAAGTGTTGGCACAACAGCTCTGGAATTCACATGTCAGCTGCTATTAGTTGAACTCTTCTCTTGCATGACTGAAGCAGATGGTGACTTCCTTGAGCTGAAGAAAGAAAGGACAAAAAAAAAAATTCCTCTTACATTTTCTCATGCATTGAAAATTCTTGAGTAGATTCTCAAGAATCTACTAGGCAATCTGTGAAATCTAGGCAAACTGTAAAACAAGCTGTGTTCAACTGAAAGCCTAGAGGGACTTGGCACATAAGATAGAGACTATTTTGAATCCAGATGCCTGTTAAATGTGAACATTAGTGTACTCTGTATTCATGATAAACATTAGTGGAAGCATTAGTAACTTGTTACATGTGTTGGGTATCCCTACAAGTCATCTTTAACCTGGCAATATTCACATTTTTAACAATATCATCTGAAATATGTATTGGTTAATGCTAATTTCAACTATATTTGCTTACAGGAATATTCTCTATATCTATGATTATTAAGCAGAGAGCCCTGATAAAACTCATGCCTCTGTCATTATGTTCTGTCTAACAAACTGCAGCAAAACTTTATATATTGTAGAGAATTTTTGCTGAAATGTCAGTCAAATTATGACCAGATATGGAAGTAATAATTTGTTAGTGCTTCTTAATGTTATC
>PYHW01010271.1:2866490-2877309 GCA_013186435.1 Turdus rufiventris
AAAAAAATCACATATTGATGTAATATAATTTTAAAGAAAGGTGTTTTTAATAAAGAATTCTCTTTATATGGGAGGCATTTTTTTAGATTTATATCCTGTAGACTATGATGACAACTCAATAATGACTGTGCCAGACCCCTATATTATTATGATTTAATATGGCAAAATTTCCAGAAATGTGTTTTTTGAAATATTATGAGTCAAAAACTGCTCCTCTGAAGCTGAATCTCATCAACAGTTTTTTATGAGTTTGAATTCAAAGAATTATACATAGAAAGAAAAAAAAAAAAGTAGGAAAGAAAGAATGAAAATAAGAAAGCAAGCAAATTAGTTAACAAGTCCCTACATACAGCAGATATATGGTTAATATGCCATACTCCTACTACAGAAGCAGATCACTTCTTTTTAAACCTTTTGAAGTTTGTGGTTTTGGAGCTAAGAATAGAATGAAAATGATTTTGACTGTATATATATTATGTTGTAAAAGCCAGAAGTTCTGCCTTGAAATACTAACTAAAGCATTACTACTTGTCTGACTGCACCAAGGTGAAAGGCTATAATATTCCAAATATTAAGATTTTAGCAATTCAACAACTCTACAAATGACACTTTTTTTTCTTCCCAAAATCAATATATTTAACTCTCATAAAGTGTGATATATATACATATATATGTGTGTGTGGGGGTGTATATATATATATATATATATAAAATTATATAAGAAAATAAATTTACAGTAGAATTATTGAATTTGTGCTCTAAATGCAGATTTTACATGGATAGTGTCTCATAAGTCAATGTAGCTTTAATTGTAAACTCAAGTTTTTGGCTTGTATTTTTTGTGTATTTGTCTTTCTCCACTTTACGTCAAAGTATTTTGTATCTCTACTTGAAACTTCTTAAGGCAAATCACTCAAGGTGTATGTGACTCCTCATTTTTTGGATATGCAAAATTTCAGAATAAGTCCATCATTCCTGTAAGTCTTTAACTAGCTATTAAAAGATGATCTTTAGTCTTTCTTACATGAAATAACCATGCATATAAACATATGTAGATGTATATATGCAATGTGTTTGTGGTTTTTATATCCAAACACTTCTACATCTGCACACAGATCAAAGCAAAAATGTAGAATGCATTTATATTTTGGAGCAACAGCAACAAAAATTTTTGAAGAGTATAATTTAAAAATACTCATAATAAGTAGTTTGGTGTAAAAATTTGCAAAGACAAAATTAGCCTGATTTAAGAGACAATTGCTAAAGATGCTGTGCAAGGTGAGCTAGTGTAACATCAAATTCTTAGATTTTTCTTTAAAAGAAATGACTTCAACAACTAGCTATTTTCAAATTATGTTATCTATTTTAAACTAGAGTATTAGCACCTCTGGATAGCTGCAGAGAACTGTCGACATGTTTGAAACTCTAAATTTCTTTAAAATATTCTGTGACTCTGCACTTATCTGAATTTAGTATTATGTGCAACACTAGTAGTATCCAGGTAGGCACTGAAAGACAGGATGCGTGGCCACCTGCCTAGTGCAGCTGCTATTCTCCTGAGCCTGAAAGGAGTGAGACAGTCTGGAGTTGAACTATGGAAAATAGCTGAAATTAAGAGTTCATTTTCCATACCTGTGCTGCTGAGTAAGTCTCATCAGATTTAGGGGAAAGGAAGAGATTACTGGTAAAGAGATATCACAGAATTCTGCATAACCGTACAAAAATTTGGTCAGTTGTGACTCAGAACCAGAATCCATTTTTTCCAGACTCATCATCTAGTAGGAAAGCTATGATGTTAATCTTTATACCTTGCAGCAGGGAATTCTTCTAGTTCTTGTTATTTAAGTAAGGATGTATCTTACTGTGTTTGGAGACATCAAAGACACTGCAATAATTTATACAGTTTTGAGCAACTTTCAAGTTTTACATTTGATGTAAGCATCTGGCAAGATTTTGGGGAAATGAGTGTTATATGAGACAGGTAATGAGTGTTCTTACCACTGAAGTCTTCTCTTTCTTTTCCTTAACAACAGGAAAAGCACCTACAACCTGAGCGTACAATGTGTTTAAACACTTTGAAAGAAATTATTTCATAGCAGAAATTTTAAAAATAACAAGGAAGCACCATTAATTATTTTGCCTTGTATGTATTTGCTTTGGCTGTCATTGAAAAAAGTTATATAAAATATGTTTCATTCATATTTCAGCTGCAGACAGCAAACACAATAATTGAAAACAAAATCATGCTGATTCACTACATCTCCCCTGATGCATTTCACACCTGCTAACCAAGGTCAGCAATAAATTTCAATATCTTAGTGCATCAGACAGTTGGCAAGCAAACAGTTTTGAAAGCCCTTTTCAGATTTAAGTTTATAGCTTATCTGAGGCCGACATTACCATACATTTTAGTGACATTAACATAATAGTTCTCTGATAGATGTTTGTGTATGTGTAGATACAGGCAACAACACATATATATTTATATATATATACCTGTAAAGAAACGTGTGTAAATATGTGCAAAACCAATTTTTTCTACTTCAGTGACTAACACTCTGCAAATTAACAGCCTGAAGTGCTACTTGTGTCAAAGTTTCAGAGGGAGAGCAATTAAGAGGAACCTGGTCAAAACTTGGGGGGAAAAAAAAGGAAATGTTTGTTTTCATATATCATTCATATTCATTTTCATTTCATTTTCATTTCATTTTAACTCCAAACTTTCTGAGTAAAACTAGGGAAAAAAAAATAAGGATTTAATTGTCACATTTAAAAAATTAAGGGTAAAAAAAAGGAATAATTTTGAGGGTTCCTTCAAAGATTTTAGTCTGTTTCTTTTCTATATCTTCTTGTTGTAAGATGAAAAAACACAAAGCCAGAAAGGAGTCAATTCCTTAAAGAAAATAATGAAGAAACTTTACATTTCAAACATTTCAATAGATTGATTTTTATAATTTATATAATCAAAATTCCATTTTCCTTGATAAATGTATATGGTCTATGAGTATGACTCCTCTCTCTATCGAGAGATATGGATCAGTAATCAGAATTACATTGAAAGAGTATCAGTATGGCCTGTTCTTGTTATAGTGACAGACTGTTTCTAAGCTCAGCTTTATGATTTAGCAGGATTTCTTTCAGCTTTGTGCAGGAGGTAATATCAATTCTCTCTGATTGTAATGGCTGCATGCAAAGAAGAGCAGTCTCAATGTCCAGAGATCAGTCACAACTGGTGTCCCTTGGCAGTCCCTGTTGGTATTAGCTCTGTTCAATGACTTTATTAATCACATAGAGGTACTGAGTGCACCCTCAGCAAGTGTACATGTGACACCAAGTTGAGTGGTGCAGCTGATAACCTAGACTGAAGACAGACCATCCAGAGGGACTTTCACAGGCTTGAAGGGAAAGACAATATAAACTTCAAGAAGCTCAGCAAGGCTAAGTGCAAAGCCCTGCACCTGGGTTGGGGCAATTTTCAATATCAATACAGACTGAGTGGAGAACACACTGAGAGCAGACCTGGAGAGGCTTGGGGACATCAGTAGATGCAAAGTTAAATATGAGCCAGCAGTGCCCACTTACAACTCAGATATCCGATCATATTTTAAGCTTTAAAAAATAAAACAGGGGTAGCAGGTCAAGCAAGGTGATTTTTCTCTTCCACTACTCTCATGACACCCCACCTGGAGGGTGTTCCAGCTGTGTTCAGCTCTGGGATCCCTGGCACAGAAAGACATGAACCTGTTGCAGTTGGTCCAGAGGAAGGTCATAAAAATGACCAGGGAGCTGCACCTTTCCTGTGAGGAAAGGCTGAGAGAGTTGTGCTTGTTCAGACTGAATAAAAGAAGCACCAGGGAAACCTTATTGTGGCCTATTAATATAAAGGGGTATTCTGAGAAAGAAAGAGAGAGGCTTTTTACTGGACCCTGCAGGGGAAGGAAAAGGTGCATTGTTTTTAAAATGAGAGACGGTAGATTTAGATTTGCCATAAAGAGGGAATTTTATTTTTTATGTGAGTGATGAGGCACTGGAACCGGTTGCCCAGGGAAGTCATAACTGGAAGTGTTGTAGATACCTAGTCATTGCAAGTGCGCAAGGCTTGTATTTGAACAGCCTGCTCTAGTGAAAGATGCCGCTGCACAAGGCTGAGAGGTTGGATACAGGGAACTTTGAAGAGGTTTTTCAACACAAACAATGCTATGGCTATATAATTCTGGGATTCTATATGTGTTGGTGTCTATACAAAAGAATCCCCAGTTTTATCAATATAAAAACATGCTTAAGATTAGAGCATAAATATGAAATATAGCATTCTTTATAATGTAATACCTTACAGAAAGTCTATCCAATACTATTAGTTTTATTACCTTTTAATTAGTGTAAATGTTTTATTTCCACTGTTTATGTCTATTAGTTTTATTTCTATTTTATAATTTTCGTATTAGTTTTTATATGTAATTATTTTTGTGCTTTGTGTCATATGCTTGTTTCTCTGTCACCATAATACCATAACTTTACCTGAACAAGGTAACTCTGTTGTCATTTTACCTTGAAGAAGATTATAATAACATAAATCTTACCTTTGAAAGCTTACAAATTATATTAAAGCTCTTGAAGACATTTTTTATGCATTCAGAAACCTCAATTCAATACTCCAGAGTGCTTGTATAAGTTTTTTGAAGGAGTTTGAGACATATTAGAAAAAAAAAAGGAAAAATGTGTCTAGTCAAAGAAATCTTGAGGAAAAGCCCTCCTAATGGCTTTATTCAGTGATCTGACTACTAATAATTGAAATTGTACCACTAGCAAAATTGTTCCTATAAAACAGGTATCCATCTGTCCTCTCTTTTCCAGCTTAAAAAGACTGACATTTTCAAATACTAGGTTTGATTTATACAGTCTAATGGTAGACAGGGATTCCTCTCTGTCTCCTTTTAATTCTCTGCAAAGCATCATTCCACTTCTCACTCTCACCTAGAGAACACAGAAATACTTCATGTGAAAATCCTCAAAAGCATGCATAGCTGTCAGCCGACCCTATGGGTACAGAACAAACGCTGAGAATTTGTAGAGCGTTTTAGTGTTGTAACTTCACTGCTCTCCCAGGTGAATTTTGCAAACAGTGTAGAGTGTACAGAGTAAGAGGCTGACAGCTCTTTAGCACAGCTGAAATCTCTGGCAAATACATTTGCTGAGCTTTTGGTTTTCAACTAAATGCTTTGTCATCTCATAATAAGGACAAATTCAGTCTAATTTTCAAACTTGTCTCTTCAGGAGGTCTTTAAGAATTCTGCTGTGTGTTCACTGTTAAATTTTACTCAAAATTATTTTTACTGGGCACAGAAGACTGAGGAAGGCTAAGCTGATATTTTTTGTTATATATTTCAAATGTATGTAAGAGGGGACAGCCACAGACAAACGTTCAAGTGGTATGTGTGTGCTCAAAGACTCATCAGGGTCACTGTTACACAGCACAAATGAATTAGGTTTAATGAATTTAAGATATGCACAGTCACAAACTGAGAGCTCTGTGGCATCACTCACCATTCTTTTCACCACTTTATGGCAGATATAGAAGCAAATGTGATGGATGAACTGGAATTAAAACTAATTTTATGACCTACACAGTGTATTTTACTTTCTTCAATAACTATCTAGGTTTTCCAATCCCAGTTTTTATTTCAAATAGCTAGTAGATATTTGTCCCAGTAATCAATGAGTTGTCTTATGCTGTTTAGTTCTAATGGACTCCATATTGGTTTTAAGGTTTTTTTATAGATAAATTTTTTTCTCAGCAACAGAGTTGCTATAAAGATGTAATGAAAAATATATTGATAATGATTTAAGCAATACTGGAAGTAATTTTTGTAATAAAAAGTTTCCTGTATTATCTTTTTTTTCTCAAAAAAAAAAATTGTAGTTAATTAGTAGTGTAACTTTTAAAAGTTAGTGACTTGTATAAAATACAAATGAGCATTGATAATAGTCCTCTGTTCATATTTCCTGTTTAGTTACTTGCACAAGGTGAAATAATGGGAATTCTTTTACAGCATTTGTTTGAGGTGACTAATTTACCAGTGCTATAGCATGTACTTCGCTAGACATGGGAACGAGCTAAAATATCTCAAAATTACAGAAACTCTTTCTTCCTGTGATTCATTGAATGTTCATTTCCCCTGCCAAACAATGAGCCTGTGAAGACTCTTTTCCTACATCACCATCCCAACATATTCCTGTTTTACTTAATGCATTATGAGATTGATTTACAATCTATTTAAACTGGTGCCTCTGCATGTAGTTGTGCATCACCTCACCTAATCTTGTTTATATTGCTTCTGTCAACAAAGCAGTTCTTACAAAGTTCTAGTCCTATTGATGCCCTTGGACTATAAAATTATTCCTAGCAAGTGGAGTAATTTCAGATGTTAAATATGCAGAATTCCCATTTTTATATGCTTACATAGGTGTGATTATAGCATGATTTTTGTTAAAAAAGATTTTTCCTGGATAGCTAGAAAATCAGATAAATATGCTGTTCAATAAATGGTTAATATTAAAAAAAAATAAATAAAGAAAAAAATCCCTGTTTTTAAAGGAGCTCTACCATGTCAGGTTATGTTACATTACTTTTTCCAAAGCTCTAATGTCCAATTCTGGAAGACCCATGAGTAGCATTCTAATAATTGAAAGAATATATAAATTCTGTTTCACTGTGGCTTAGTTATGATATTTAATCCTGAGGTGAAAAATCCTTAGGATTATTCATGAATGAGACTGTCTTGCACTGAAATGATTTGATAAACGGAACCATTGTGGCAATATTATCTTTTGATAAGTTATCCACTTATGATAACATGGTCTGACTGTGCTCTACATGTAAGAGGCAATGAATTCCTAATGTATTGCATTTTTTATGCATATCATAGAATCATAGAGTATCCTGAATTGGAAGCAACCCATGAGGTTCATCAAAGCTCAACTCTTGGCTCTGCACAGGATAGCCCCAGAAATCACACCATGCTCCTGAGAACATTGTCCAAAATATTCTTGAACTCTGTCAGGCTGGTGCAGTGACCACTTCCTTAAGGAGCCTGTTCCAGTACTCAACCTGTGTCTGCTTTTCCTCTTCTGCTCGCAAGGAAGTTACAGTGAGATCTCCCCTCAGTTTCCTCCAGGCTGAACAGACCAAGTGACCCAGCCACTCCTCACATGGCTTCCCCTCCAGGCCTTTCATTCACTATGATCATTATCCTCCTTTTAATGCTCTTTAATAATTTAATATCTTTGTTACGTTGTGGTGCCCAAAACATAAAAGAATACACAAGGTATTGTGTGTGGTAACAGAGAGAAAATATGGCATAGACTGTTTGCAGTACAGAGATGTGAAGGTTTAATTGTCAATAGATATGGAATCTTTGAGGTCCACAGATGGTAGTTACTCTCAAAGTGCAAAATATTATGTGTAGAGGACGATTACTCAATCTGATTGTGTGTGTATTCACCAGCCTCATGATTTGATAATCAAATACTTCTTGAACTGTAAAGATTTATAGTGCATATATTAATATAATACAACCTACTGAGCTTGTAAGTTGTATACAAACACCCATGCATTATTCAGAATTTTTAATAAAATTGCTAGGCAACACAGATGCTTAGTGTAAACCCTAAAAAGCCGTGGATAGCAATGTAAACAATAAATACTACTGCCTAGATATTCAGGAACAATAAAAGTAAGAGGTTTTGCTAGTGTTTTCTTCTCAGTAAGGCTACTTGCTTTCACAAGAACAGGCTTAGTCTGATAACTTAATAAAAACACAGGCAAGGACCCTGGATAATACTGTTGGCACTTCTGCACTGTGAACTCTCATGTGCTAATCTACATTAAAGAAAAAAAGAAGTTAATTTCCTTGACCTGGCTTCAAATACTTAGAAGTTAGGAGCCTAATCACATGTGAAAGAGTGAGTCTAGTCTGGAGAAATTACATTCTCCCTATTGACCATAGAGGAAATGTTTATATGTAGGTGTGTGTCACCACTTACTCTTCATAGGAATAACCAGCAGAAGGGATTCCTGTCCTTTTTGCCAGTACAAATTTAAATTCTGAACTTCTTCATTCATTGAAAGTTGAAGACTGTTAATTACCCATTTCACCTATCAGTTTAAAAAGTCCTCCTGATTAAGAAAGCTACTGAAGTTTTAGAGGGCTTTTTTGCACCACCTATCATAACTTACAACAGGGTTTATATCACATGAAATTCCATTCAAAGATTCTCTATCACTGTTGAAAGAAACAAGCTTGAAAAAACTTTTAATTTCTTTTACCCTTCTTCATACAAAGAACAACTGTAGGGCAGTACCATTTTTCTTATTTTAATGAACTCATCATTCACTCTTGAAAAAAATTCCTCAATTTTTAAAAACATTATAGTATGAATCCTATGCTTATTTCTCTCTGCCAAAATAAGTAATAAAGGAAATGCCAAATTTAGACTATGTTTTCAACTTCAGGAGTCAGAGAATCCTTGAAATATTTACCAATTTACAGATTTTTAAAAGTCTTCATAACTATAGCAACAACAAATTAATTAATGCAATAGAGAGTAATCTGCAATATTCATTAATGTGAACAGAAGTAAGAGCATATCTATATCTATCTTTTTATCTATATATATACATGTCTATAAAATTTTATCTTGAAATAACTTTATTCAGGAAGCCATTTCTCTCACATGTATTTTCTCAGAAAAAGAATATAAATATGTAATAGTCATAAACAAGCAAATGGTGAGATATGAATACTCAGTACAGCAAACATCTAAAATATCATTCAATGTGGATAATTCTTATAACAGGGAAAACATCAAAACTGTGTTCTCAGAGTCACTTAACAGCCTTCTTTAAAGTTTTATTTTGTTTTATTTTTTATCCTACAATGTTTCTTGATGTTCTGAAATGCAGTTCATATCTTCACTGGAAATTTTCAAAACGAAGAGTTCAAGGAATGAATTTCTGTTTGTTTCTCTTGTGAGAGTGTACATACCTTTCTTTGATTGCTGGGGAGGGCTTGAGGGAATGGTATTAAGGTGGGGAATGAAGAACACACTCCCTCACTACTCCCTCATATTTAAAGGACAAATGAAAATTTCCATTATTAGCAACAAATTTAATGTTCTTTAGAGGCAGCAGGGAATTCCAGAAAAACATAGCTGTTGAGCTCTGAAGTATCTTAGAATTTCCTCATAGCTCTCAGGAAAGACCTATAATTCACATTCTATTAATTTTATATAATCCAAAAGCAGTCCCACAGTGTAAATAGAACTTTTACTGACAATAATTCATCAAAAAGTTAAAAAAAATATATATGTCTAAGGTTATATATATATATGTATATGTATAAAGCCTGAGATCAATGTTCTAGCTATTCATACCAAAAACCAGATATCATTTGCACTGATTTCTGTTAGTACAGGATATATCTATATTGGAAAACAGAAGTGGAAACTGCACAGTGATATCACATCAGAATTAATATGGATGTATAACGACATGTGAAAACTGAAAAGTGGACAGGAGTACCCTACTTCACCATTGAAGATGCACTTGTAGGTTATTATTATTATTTGCTTACCATTACTTACAGCTTTCTCCTTACAGTTTTGCATGTTGGACTTCTAAATTTCCCATCAAATCATATAATTATAGCACCACAGAATCATTGAACTGTAGAATGTTAAGGGGTTGGAACGGGCCTTAAATATCATCTAGTCCCCAATCCCTCTACAATGGACAGGGACACCTCCCACTAGTTAAGGCCTTATCCGTCCTGCCTTTGAACACTGCCAGGGTTGAGGCATTCACAACTTCACAACGTATTCCAGTGTCTCACCACCCTCACAGCTAAAAATTTTCTCTCCATCCTAAATCCTTTAGGATTCCTAAATCTTTTAGGAAGGGTAGAAAAGCAGAAGGAATCAAGATTGGAAAACTACTTGAATTTATTCTGCAAAGTATAATCCAAACTTCTCTTTGAGGGTATATACCACACCTCTACAGTGGAGAAAAGAGGATTCCCACTAATCTGGGCATTGGAAGGGTCCATAGATGGAATGCAGTCCACCATATATCCTGAATCATATGTCTTGCAGATGTTAAGGAGCTTTCTACACCTTAAAGTATAAATAGTATAAATTTGGGGTTTTTTAACTCTTACTACAAAATAATCATTTGAAGTTTCAAGTATAAACCCAGTTTTAATGTTCTAATTTTCAGGTCCTCATTGAAATATTTTGTTAATGAAGAGAAAAATCTATGTCATAAAGATTTTATATTACATTGTGTTTCAAGATCTACGTGCAATATTTTTAATACATTGGATGTTCAGACATGACTATTTTCCCTACAGAATGCAAAGGTCTCATAATATTTGATTTTTATTCTGGCATTGAGGAACAGTAGTTGAGGAATACAATACTAGTTTAGAATTGAAGTCTCAGTACTGTTGGAAGAAATTAATTTAAACAAATCACTTAGCTTGAAGTTTTTTATATTTAGAAAAGGAAGAAAAACATTTTCCAGCATTGTCATGATTTTTTTACTGATTCCTCTTACTTAACTAGCTAGTTTTGACACTGCAGAAACTCTTATTGCTAACAGTAAACTTTAAGGAAGCTCCAAGAGGTAACTCTGGAGCAGAAAGTCTTGGTCAGAGGTGGGACATTATTAACATTAACCAAAGGCTCAATTCTCTTCCTTTTCTACTTCTGTAAATCCAAAGTGTTTGCACTGATTTCCATGGATTTCCATTAACAAAAAGTA
>PYHW01010271.1:2877843-2956206 GCA_013186435.1 Turdus rufiventris
GTAATTTAAATCCTATAATGTCATCATAAGAATAAGGCATTTTTTTGTTCACCCATGTGGAACAGCATTAACAAGGACGAGGGAAAAAGAAAATCTAAATTGTTTAATTGCAGGAGGAAGACTTCCTAGCAGCAGATCCATTTTATTATTAAGAAAAGAGCCAATCTTAAAACAAAAAAGTTCTGAACCTGTGCTGTGTTATATAAACTACTTATTCAGAACACACATTTAAAATTTAATCTAGCCAGTATTGTTAAGAACAAGAGCTGTACTCTTCCTGTTTCTGAAAACTGCTGAGTGCCCTCTTTTCCTACACTGAAGTTGCAAATCACCTCGATGTTCCCTGTTTTAACATTCCCTTTACAAGAAGAGTTTAAAGTAGGTCACAGTGGCAAAGATTTAAAGACGACTTAAATGGAGTTTGTGAATTCCTTTAGGGATCCCAAAATCTTAGAATATGTAAACAACAAAAACCATCATCTAATCCCCGCCACTCTGTGAATCAGTGAACTCAGTCCTCTACATGACAAAGGATTATCACAGCACAGAGATTTAGCATCCTATTATCAACCAGTTATTATGATCCATTTTTATTTTTGTTCACTGCCTCATATTTTTATTAACATTCTGTAAAAGGAAGGCTACTGTTTCAGAAGAATTGCATGTTGCTCTTTTTATCAATTCATAGGGATGTCTAATAACTCTGACTGTAGGAATACTAAGGTCTGTAAGTCACACTCAGTCTCTTTCAATCCTTTTCACAATACGACAGGCAGACTAGGAGATTGGGGTTTGCACTTAATGGTTTCTTTCTGCTGCTCCTTGCTTCTTATTTATTTTTCTCCACTGCTTCTTGCTCCTTAAAATACTCCCCTACTCTGATACGGTTCACCTGCTGTATCTTGCCGCCGTGATTGTGTCCCTATCTCAGCAAGGATCCCCTACAGGCTGTGGTCCCTTGATGGTGTCCCTGCCTTTGTCTTCATTATCCATGGAAACATTTGCCTTGGAGGTGTCTCCTCCATCGTTGAGAGTCTCTTTCCCAGGTGGTGGCTCCAGCCGTGCTTCCTGTGCCTCACACACACTGCTCTTTCTAAATGCGTGTGAGGAGAGGCACCATAAACCCCTCTGCCTGGTTGAATTTCTGATGCTCAATGATCTTCTTTGGCCTGTTTCACAGCTTTATGGAACCACCTGGGACTGGCTTAGGGAGTTCACTGCCTTCTCCCACACAGCTCACCCTGCTACCAAAAGCCTGCAATTTATGTCCAATATAAGACAAAACATAATTATAGCAATGTACTGCATACTCAGCCCTGGAATGGAACATGATACCTTCCCACATGGGCTTGGAGAATTAGTGAAGGAATATGAATGGTGACAAAATGTTTTGAATTTGGTCTCTGTTGAGACTTTGTGGTTGTGAACAGACAGGCCATTCATGAAATAAACAGTTTGCATTTGTTTGCAGTTTGCAGAACCTGATGGGCTTAGAAAATGTGGGTTATGTCTACTAAACAAAGTCACTTTGCACCTTTCATTACAGATTCAAGTAATCTCTTTGAAAATCAGTAACACCTCTAGCCTATACTTGCACCTCAGAAAGGGATTTGTGCCTATTCAAGCTTTTGAAACTACAGTCATAAATGCTTTTGCACTCAGATGACACTTTTTTCAGTGATAAATTCCTGCCAAATTAAATATTTCTGTGCTTTATAGTGAGATGCGTGTTCAGAGTCAATTCCTAATCTGATCATTTCCAGGTTCTCAGCTCAGCATGATTTATCTGCCTGAAAGAAGCGTTATGGCTGTTATCAGCCACCACTAATGAAGGCATGAAAATGACACAGTATGTACTTCTACTGGCCAGCCACGCAGTCTAAATACAGCCACATAAACCACTGCTACACTTGTGGTACTCCTTGTGACGTGTTGAAATGAAAAGTCGCTAACAGATATGAGTGTGCAGATTTAGTATAAAAGAATGTCTGTAAGCCAGCTGGCCTAATGTTTGTGCACTGTAAGGAGGTCAAAGGCCTTGTATGGTCTTAATAAATAGAATCAACTGACTTCATATGTATTTTGGCACTAATATGTGGCCTATGGCATCATTTCCTGAGGTTTAGTACAATATTAATAAAAAAGGCTATTCCAGATTAGGTCCAAATCAGTGCTGTGGTAGAGAACAGTTTTTCTCCTCTTTGCTCAATCAGAAATAAATAAATAAATTGAATAAGGTACAGCTGCTTATGGCATTACTTTGAAATACCCACACAAATACAAATCCCCAAGTTAAGTTGAAGCTTGCTTCATTTTATTTATTTCTCATTAGTTTGCTTTAAATCACTGACTTCTCTGGCAATGAAAAAAAGGGGAAAAAAAAAAAAGAAACAAGTCCTACCCAGGCCAGAGAGATGAAGAAAGCACATGCCAACAATAAATCCAGGTTTAGCCTTTGGCTCTGAAGCACCCTGAATTCATTACATTTGTTTGTGCAGCCACTGTTAATCTGTTGTGACAACAAATTAAAGTCTGATTTAAATTAAAGCCAATCATAAAATAATTAGAAAGTTCTTGTCTCTCATACCACTTCTCAGCTCTTCATCCATTACTGGTCCAGGTTAGAGATTCACCACCTGCCATCTGATGTTACAGAAGATTTATCTGTTAGGCTTTCCTTTTCCTTTTGAGAAGGTACCCCACTTTTTCATGGAATCCTGTGTGGTACTTACACATTAAGCACTCTTTGAACTGCTTCCCTTCTAAGATACTCACTTTAGCTCTCAGAGGAAAGTAAACCTCTTGATTTCTGCTTTAGGAGTCCAAAGTGCTTGTCCAACACCCTCATTAGGTTTTTTTTTTTTTTTTGAAAATTTTTATGAAAGACATAATTTAAAACAGTTTTTTCCCAGTGTAATGCACTCTATGTCACTAATGAGCTATGCTATGACTCAGTGTGCAGCATCCATTCCCCCAGATGCCTTCTTCCTATATGAGAGGATATAATCCTGTCCTACTTTTTATTTTATTTCACTTTTTCTTGTTGATAAATGCCAAAGCCAACTTTGTATTTAAATATGGAAGCCGGAGTATAGAAGTGAGTAGGAGGAAAGTAGTACACAAGAATTCTAAATCTAGGAATGTAATTCATTAATT
Source organism: Turdus rufiventris (assembly GCA_013186435.1). NCBI lineage: Eukaryota > Metazoa > Chordata > Aves > Passeriformes > Turdidae > Turdus > Turdus rufiventris. The sequence continues at coordinate 2,881,000 of PYHW01010271.1, forward strand.
AGCAGAATATGCACTACCTCCTTATCTAAACTATACAAGTTATCTGTGTTTAAAATAGATGTTTAAATCTTATTTTGAAAAATGGAAGACTAATTTGTTTTCAAAGCCTTTTTCACCAGGATAGTGAGTGCACATGTGCATTTGTTTACCTATCTGTGTGTATTTTTGATGGCTGGGGAAGACAATGAAGTAGCAATTTCAACATAAACATTTCTAACTTTTCCTCAGCTAAGCTAAAGCAAAATCTTACACCCAATGTATATTTTTAGTTGTACTTGTTTGTTTTGGTTTTCTGATAAATAAATAAATAAATAAATAAATTTGGATTAAAAGAGTGGGGGTTAACTTCTTTAACTTGATTGCCTGATACCTTTTTAGATACCTTATTGTATTTGGTTTTCCTTCCAGCTGCAAATAAATTCTAACATGTTTTTTAAAACATTTAAAAGTGAGAAGGAAATAATGTTGCCAGTGGTAAAAATATCAATTTTTAATTTTCTGTGTATGTATAATGAGCTGTTGTTTTTACATATGCCAGCTTTGGAAGGATGCAGCTTTCAAAAAGTTGTTTCTATAATTTTGCTAATTTTAGGTGTGACTTATTCTGACATGCAGATCTAGCAGAAGGTAGTAGAAATTTAAATCTACAAAATTTAATAGGAAACTGCAATAATCTTATAAACTATGCTTTTCAAATAATTCGAATTTCTTGAAAGAGATACAACATACTCATTTTTCAATTCCCCAGATTATCATCACCCTTGAGGTCAGAGGTAGTTGTATCTTCATCACCCTTGCCAAATCACTGGAATTACAGCAAGGATTTATAAAAGGAACTCTTCTAAATCTTAGACCTAGGTATGCAACTGAAAATATGAAAATGAGAACACAAAGACTTTTTGTTACTGACTTGGTTCTGTGACTCTGTAAATATGAAATACTATGCAAGTTACTTAACATAAACTTTTTTTCATGTAGAATGATATAAATTCTTGATTATTTTTTAATCTTTTTCAAAGTATAAAAAATTTGACATAATTCTTAAAACATATCTGTAATGAAGTGTTTTCAGTAAAATACACAGAATTTGAGCCACCTTGATACTAATTTCTTATGTGGAGCATTTCTTACATTTACTAGGTTTTTTTGAGAAATGCAGGTTTAGAGAAATAGGCTAATAAACAATAGTGAAAGTGTCTCTTGTTTCTCAAGATTAATTTAAAATTTGACTCATTGGTACATACAAGAACAAAAAATTGCTTCACAACCACTTCTGTATATGCCCAAGAAAAAATAATTATACTTAAAAGAAGCAAATATTAAATTTTTATTCATGTGCAGTATGAAAATTGAGGGCTAGCAAGAAGGTGCTCACACATATGCATTTCAAGTGTTTGAGTGAGCCTTTTCATGCTCTGAAAAAGTGAAATATGAAACTCTGGTTTTAAGTTCCTAACCAGATAAATGATTTTCATTCCATTGCAATTCGAACTATGCTTTGGTTTTGTCCATCCATTTGAAAACCAGCAATATTACTGGAGCAGATAAAACAGGTTATTGTAGAAAACTAAAGAAGTTAAAAACTATCCTGGTTATGAATGTTCTTGTAACCCTCCCATAGTTTATCCTATTTTTCCACGATATACCATCTTAAATGTCTTCATATCACCCAATAATGTATTAACTTTCAGGAAAGAATAGAGATGTTTTCTGGCTTAACCAATTTGAAGTCCAGCTCAGTGGAAATGGAAACTGAGATGTCCTTCGAGAAATTGTAATGAAATGTAATGGATTCCATATTCCCATGAGATATCAGGAATAACAACAGTGATACCAGCAGTTTATGATCCTAGCTATATTTAATGTTAAAGTTAATTCCTGAGTGAATGTCTCATGGATTAAGATAAATGATAATGGATTTTATCATGGGTAAGAGAAACATATGAAGTCATATTTTAATAGACTGGTTTTTAAGCATGATATAACTCTGTTTAGTGACCGATGATATTGTTGTGAAAAAAAATTCAGAAGGTAAAGAAAAGCTTATTTTCTGGTTTTGGATCTACTGATTTCTGTGTATACTTCCAATAGGTACAGGAGGAGGCAAACAGGCTGTGAGATGTTCCTAGCATTAGAATGATGCAATATTTATTGTACATGTTCATTTTTATTTTTTTAATCCCTTCCTAAAGAGTTCAAAATATGCTTAACCTAGAAAATAAATTAAATTACTTTTAGGCTCTTTGATGCACTCTTTTCAGAGTTCACAGAATAGTGTTAGCAATTTGTGGAGAGCTAGAGTAGTGCAGGAGGCAATCTTCCCCAAAAATTCACAGCTTACTGATTGCCAAAGAATTAGTCTTGAGGATATAAAGGAGTAGGTCAGTTTTCCATTACATGAGTACTTGAGGTTAGATATGTAGAGAGATTAGAAGGCTGCTGTCAGGAGCCAAGAGACATCTGATTGCTTAAGGAACAGATAAGGTAAGATGATGTTGTATGAGGGACAGGGATAGCATAGGGAGCCAGCCATGCAGAATGAAATTGCCAATAAGTAAAGGAGTGGGTGCAAACTGCCAATAAGAGTAGGGAGTCAGAATTAACAGAGAGGCCCATAAGATAAGGAGATGGGGTTGTACAGAACTAACAGAGAGGCTTATGAGAAAAAGAGACAGTGGTGTACAAGAAAAAGGTGTGTAGAAGAAAATGGGTTGAGTTTGGAGATGTATGAGAATAAGGACTGAAGATGAAAATGTGTAGAGTTTGTGAATGAAGACTGGCAAGGTATCAGTGAGAGGGCTAATGATGTTTCCAGCCCTATCTGTCTTGCCTTTGCTGCGACAGCAATTTTGTCTATTCACCTGACTTCAATTCATGTGAAGTAATAGCAAGTTCTACCTGACTCGTCTAGTGACCCTCTTATGAGGGAATAACCAAATCTATGGATAAGGGAAGTATTAAGATGTCATTTATCTGAACTTTTACAAAGCCTTTGACATGGTACCCCATAGATCCTTTTCTCTAAACAGATGAGAGTGGGTAGACTGCTGAATAGATAAGGAATTGGTTGGATGATTGTGTCCCGAGGGTAGTGGTCAATGGCTCAGAGTCCAATTGAGCATCAGTGAAAAGTGGTGACCTTCAAGGGTCTGTGCTGGGACACATATTATCCAGTATCTTCTTTAAATACACAGATAAAAGGAAAGAGAGCATCCTCAGCAAATTTGCAAGTGGCACCAAGATGAGGGTGCTGCTGACACACCTAAAGGGTGGAATGTCACCCAGAGAGACCTGGAAAAGCTCTAGAAATGGGCCCATAGGAATCATATTATGTTCAAGATGAAATAAAAGGTGCTGTACCTGCGTGAGCAGCCCTGCTGAGGAGGACTTATGGATGCTGGGGAATGAGAGTGAGAGTCTGGACAACACACTCTTGTAGCCCAGGAAGCCAAGAGCATCCAGGTGTTCTGCTACTGTACTCCAGTCTGATGATAGTCCACCTGGAGTGCTGCAGCCATCTCCAGAGTCCCCAACACAGGAAGAGCATCACCTAGTTGTAGTGAGTTCAGAGGAGGGGCATGGGTTGATTAGAGCAATGGAACACTTCTCCTATAGGGATAGGCTGAGAATTTCTTCATACTGGAAATGTGAAATCTTTGGGTTGACTTAATTGCAGCTTTACAGCTCCTGAAGGTAGAGGTAGTCTACAAGAAAGATGAAGAGAAACTATTTTCAAGAACATGTAATGATAAAACAAGATGAAATTACTTAAAACAAGGACAAGAAAAAAATTTCCTTGGGGTGGGAGGGGATGATAAGGCACTGAAACAAGTTGTCCACAGCAGTTTGTGAATGCCCCATTCCTGAAGTCTTCAAGACCAGGATGGATAGGGTTCTGAGGCTCCTGATCTAGCAAAGGATGTCTCTACCCTCAGATGGGAGCTTGGAACTAGATGATCTTTAAGGTCGATTTCAACCCAAATCATTCTATGATTCCTTGATTTTATTATGTCCTTCATTTGTATTTACTGGTGTTCCATACATGGTTGAAATTCCAGGCTCTTGAAAAAGCATTTTTGTATGGACATAATATTTAATTTTCATGCTGGAAACATTTTTTTTTTTTGCATTTTGTGGATAGTTTGGCAAGCTGGTTTAATATTTCAGTACTGTTGATAATTTCAGTTCTACTTTGAATATTAATTTGTTTTTGCATTTGTGGAAAGTGGAAGAGTCCCCTTGCAAGTTAAAAAGTAGTGTGCTACAGGAAAAAAAAAAACAAAAACCAAACATTGGTGTTGTAAAACATTTACTTCAGAGTATAAAACTGGCTTCAGAATTCAGATGTGCAGTTTTGGTGAGCTGCAGTTTTTCACTTTTTACCATAAGAAAGAATTCTGAAGTTGATTAAGATTTTCTTACAACAATAGTATAGCCAGCAAAGAAGAGGGTTTTGGTATTGCTCAAGTAACCAACACACCAAGAATAAGATAACTGAGATTCACGAGCTAATAAAAATTATAAGACAAATAATTGCAAAACTGATTAGTTTGGTCTTGTGTGCATTAAATTAGCGAAGCTAATAAGAAATAATGTTTTTGCAATATTAGAAGTTAATTAAAAAGTGACATTTTTCAATAAACTCAACATTTGTCTCCCAAAATTAATAAAATCACACCTACAGCTATGCTTAAAAAAATTAAACCCACCATCTATTATATTATCTGAGTGACAAAAAAAATCCCTTAGCGTTATTTTTCTTCTTCACTTAGCTTATTGATAAAACATCCTCAAGAAAGAGTTTGGGGACTGTTTGGTTTTAGCGGTCTTTCTTTCAGCTGATACATGCTAACCATGAAAAATTGGTGACAATTCAAGTAAGAAAGTTATTCTGCCAACAATGATGGCTCCAACCATATTAATTACATGCATAGTACATCTAGTTGATGGTGAAATGAGAAAATTTTTGACTTCTGCTTTACACTTTATTCATAGAATCTCATAGTATGTCACAAAATCTGACACAAGACTCACTTAATCCAATGCTGAAATCTAATTGCTGCTTGGCAGCCCCTACAGTTCACAAAAACCTCAAAGGACAGTTTAGTCAACCCTAGCAGTGATTGGGGAACTTTTCCCCCAAGCTAACTGATAGAAAAACATTAAATACACTCCATAATTCAGGGCAGAGATACTGGCCAGAAGACTGATGTTTTACCTTTTCTTTGTTACTCAGTGTGTGAATTTCTGTCTTGAGGCCAACCCCCCTTTAAAGGACAGATTAGTAACAGGTAGAAGTATGCATTTTCATCTAGTTTAATATGGCGGTGATGTTTTCCTCTTTTTGTATGAAAATTCTGTAAATAAAATGTTTATCTACGTATGTTCTTTCCGAATCCAGTGCTACTACTCCTCTGGTCTCACTTTCAGATGAGTGCACTAACCAGAAGTCTATATGGTATCAGCAGGAAATGATTGGTAGCTATATATCTTAATACTTTTTTTGTGGGTTCTTTTTTGTTTTGGTGGGGGGTTTTGTTTATTTTTGGTGGGGGGTTGGGTTTTTTTTGGTGTGTGTGCAGGGTAAGGTGTCAGATGTGGGAAGCATTTTGTATGTGGTTGTTTTTTTATTTTATTTTCTGGCATGAAGGGAGAAATCAGGGTTCTTTAGTTCACATGAAAGTAACTGATTTGCAGGTGTTATTTTAAGTTTACAGATTTTACTGTCATCTAGATCCTTGTGAATTTTGGATATTTATAACTAATATGTTCATTTCCTGAAAGGAGAAAGTAAATGATATACATATCAAGTATAATTAGGTGTATTTCATAGCATAAAGAACTATCTAGCACAACTGACTTTAATTTTAAAATGCTGCATTCCCTTAGAGAAGTTACTGCTCCTATTTCATGAGCTGTTCGATTTGAATTAAGATTATATCAATTAATTCAAATCATATCAGTTTTTGTTTGGTTTTGGATTTGCAATTTGGGTGTTTTTTGGTTTGGTTTAGTTTTGCTTTGTGCTTTTTTCCCCTCCTACACAAAAAAATAGCAGAGAGTTCCCTCTTAGCAAGTTAAACCACCATCATGCCAATGGTTCTGCAAGAAACGTATTGGCACAGATGGCATACAAAACTGTAACATGTAGTATTTTAAAAGAGATACAAAACCCACTATAGTCAAGTTAGAAAGCAGAAATTTGGTCCATTCTTTCAGAATACTACTGAATATTTGCCTTTGAAAATGCTGTCGGGTCAGCAGTGGACATGCAGGAACTCAACACATTCCAAGACCGAAATATTTGTTTATTTAGGTGTCTGAATATAGACTGAGGATTTTTACTCCCATTTCTTACTTCATAGTTGTTCTTAATGTCTCCTTCTTGGCTAACTGAGCTTTTGAAGGAGGAAAACAAAGGGAGATTAGTAGTGAAGCCTTGGCAGTCATCTTTGTGAAGCTCAAAATACAGCAATGACGGCATTTTCACTGGAGCTTTCTGCAGGTGAGGACGCTGGGCTAGAACTCATTCATAGACCCTTGCCTGGTCCTGAACAGTGTAAATCCTCTGCAAACAGACTTACTGTTAAAAAACAGATCCAAGGCATGATTTCTTCCTGGGTTGACATGATTTGCAGTTTGTTTTGGAAATGTTTTGGACTTTTTATTGTGGAAATGTAGTTATCAATTTCTTTCTACTGATTTAAGCCAGCAAGAGAGTGTGGCTTGAAGTATGTAACAAGGCATAGGTCACTCTTTTGATCCTGAGAGTCAAAGTGAGAATAGTGCTTTTAAAATCAAATTGTCTCTGGCAACTTCAATCAATCACCTTAATGTGCTTTTATTTGTAAGCTACATTTTATTTTCCTCTTGTAGGCAAATGGAAGAAAAAAGATCTGTTGGAGACTGAAGAAGTTTGTGATCCTGCCCTTGCTTATTCAGAACTTAATTCCAAAGTAATTTATAATATCTCCCCATCTGCTTCTAACATTAAGAAGTTGTACTATAAAATTCTTGCTTTTTATCTCTTCAGGTGCCCTCCCTATAGCTGTGCTTATTCTCTGATCAGGAGGGCACTATCTTTCCAGTTACTTTTAGCCACATCAGAGACCTGTAACATGGGAAAAAAATGTGTACTAATGAAAATATATAACTAAAAGGAGCTTAACTTGAACTAAGCTGGAAGCATACTGAAATTGTGTAACTAACAACAGCATTTTAATTATTTTATAACAATCTGAGAGCATTGTCAGATAAAATATTACATGCACACATGAACAATATCATCCTCACAGAAGCAAAGACAGAAGGATGTAATTATGGTTTTTTTATCCTCAGTTTATAACTAAAACCTCACCCCTTGTGGGATTGGGAACAAAATTGAAGAGTAAAGAGGAGTCACTTCATGGGTTGAAGTAAAAACACTTTCATAAGTTAAATACAATAACTAATAATAATAATAGTCATAGTAAGGGGCAACCAAAATCAGAAAGAGAAAACAGAGGAAAAACAACTGATGAAAATAAGAAACAATTACTCACCACCACCAAACTGATGCCCAACCTGCTCCTGAAGAGCAGCCTCTTGTCCAGGTTTCCTTCAGGTTTCTAATCTAAGCATGATGCCATATAGAATGGAATGTCCTTTTGGTCCATTTGAGGCAGCTGTCCAGGCTGTGGTGAGGTGGGGTGTGAGGCAGAAAAGGGCTTGACTCTGCAAGAACTGTTCATCAATAATGGAAATAACCCAGTGTTATCAAAATTGCTCTCACCCTAAATCCCAAATACACAACTGTAGCAGTTACTAGAAGAAAATTAACTCTATCCCAGCTGAAACCAAAACAAGCTGGATATAAGAGGCATCCAAGCAGCAAAAAAATGCCAGACTAAAGCTGAGATAAGCACAGCTGACTGTAAACAGGCAGGACACTCTCTCAAATGCACAAGATACAAAGAAATAAGTAGAGTAGAGGAGACACACCAACTCCACATCTCCTTCTGGAGAAAGGGTAAAGAAGAAAGGCAAGGCCAAGTCTGTTCTAATTTTTCTTGCCAATAAGCTCTTAAGCTTTATTGTCTCAGCCTTGGTGCCTCAGGGCAACTAAGACTCTTCTACATCAGTGCTAACTATTAGCTCTGTGATGTTGCATACTCAAAAGTAATTTGGAATATGACTGTTCAACATGATCACCTTTATATACATGGTGATGGTTAATATTGTGAAAGAATTGGCCATAGCTTGAAGTGAGTTTTTAATTACTTCAATAAAGTCCCTCTTTGAAGATTAAATTTGGCCCAATTTTTTGCTTAATTATTCTATATTCAGTCTGGGATAAGCCAGTCATATGAAGTGAGTTAAATATAACTCCAGTGTGTGTCTAGTAGAGTGTCTTGATGTTCATGAAATCATTGTGTCTATTGTTGAAACTTTTTATGTGCTGCAAAGGAAGAACCTCCCTGGCTTCATTAATATCTTATATTTTTTTTAAGTAAGTGATATACTTTTTAATCACTAATGTCACATTAGCAAGCTTTTAATTCTGAAAGCCATAGAACCAGAGAGTACACTATTGGGGAGATGATTTATGAGCTCAGCCAGACTGAATGCAAAAGATGAGAAGGAAATTGAGGGAGATTTCAACAATTAAAAAAAAAAAAAGGAAAAATGAGAAAGCTGAGGATAATGACTGTAGAAGAGGAATGCTGACATCTGGGGACAGAAAAAAAATATTTCAGAGAATATGTAAACAGCAATATGTGCTTTAAAATAGAGGTGCAATTTGTCATCTTGCAAACTCTTCCTTTCTTTTAAAAACCAAAAGCATGTCTATGTGATTTCACATGCTAAATGTTTTACTCTGCTCCTCCCTCTTTTGATGAAAGGAGTCTCTACCACCCTCACAGAGATAACTACCTGGATTTAAGAGTTGATAATTAAAAAAATTTTGAATCTTGCTGCATTTCTTACTGCAGTCCTGGAGAAACTGGCATGAAAATTGATTTAGGTAGAGATGCTTGAGTGAAAATACTAGAAAAACAATGCTCTAAATCAAGTAGCAGACTGTGTTGCGGTCCCTGGTAGGGTTCTGAATTTTTAAACCTCATTGACATGATATATTAGACTATCATGATCATACAATTCCTTGTGTTGAAAGGGCCTTAAAAGTGATCTAGTTCTAGACCCTCTGCCACAGGCAGTGATACATTCCACAAGACCAGGCTGCTGAAACCCCCATCCAACCTGGCCTTGTTATTTTCCAATAAACTGACCTGGCTTTGCATTACAAAGAAAGGCACTTCATCTTTAAATAAATACAGACTCCACTGTTTGTCCTGAGGAGTATACAGATGTCCTCAAAACCCTGCTGGGGAAAATGTCTTTCGCAATTCTCTTGTGCCCAAAATATAGTAAGCCTGTATTATATCTACCCAAGAAAAATCTTTGTCCTATGAGTTCAATGGTTACTCTAAAAGGACAGATAGATGCCAGTTGATGATGATTACTGCCTAAGAGAAAAGAAGGGCGGGCATAAAAGAAGATCTGCTGAAACCCTTGGACCCTGTCAATACCTTTTAGTGTCTAGTGATTTTTTGCCTGCATGAAAATATTTCCAATAGTGATTCTTTTCTTGTCAGGTGCCCTCTACCTCCCAAATTTCTTCTCATGTCTTCATAGTCAACACATATTTTGAAAATCAGATCATTCCTATAGCAAACGTAGATAGATACCTAGGAAAGGCTCAGTTCATCACACTTTAAATTATTTAAAGACCTTTAAAGATGGAAGAGCTAGTCTGGAGAAGATCTTCTGGGGCTGGCTAAAATTTGTCTGGCTGAATGAGAGCAGCTATAGCAGTAGCCACAAGGAGCCTGTGCAAAGTTCCATGTGGAAGCTGAGAGACTGGGACAGGCTCTTTGAAGAGGGTACTGAAGGGCTGTTAAGTGGTCACGGACAAAGAAAAGACAAATGCCGTTAGGATAGTAGAAAAAATAATCAAAATTAAGTTCAAAAGTTTTGTTAGTTTAAAAACTGAAGTTCATGGCTGTGAAAGCAAGGAGTTGATACAACTGGTGAAAGAGGGAGATGAACAAAGGTCGGTGTATGAAATCAACTATCTTGGGTGACCTGAAACTTGAAACCAGATTCCTTTCACATATCTCATTCTCTGCTGCACCATTGAATATTTTTATTATTACAAATTTATCCAATATATATAGTTTACTCTGCACATTTTCCAACAAACCTCAAAGTGTTGGAGGCAGAATGATTATTTTCGAAAGAGAGGTACTGTTTCACCAGCCTTATCTGCTACAACAAGGTGACTCTCTTACTGGATGAGGGAAATGCTGTGGATTGTCTGCTTGGATTTTAGTAAAGCCTTTGACACTGTTTCTCACAGTTTTCCCCTGGAGAAACTGGCTGCTCATGGCTTGGACAAGTGCATTCTTCCCTGGGTAAAAACTGGATGGCCAATCCCAGAGAGTAGTGGTGACCATCCAGTTGGTGGTCAGTCACTGGTGGTGTTCCTCAAGGCTCAGTATTGGCATTGGTCCTGTTTAAAATCTTTCCTGACAATCTGGATGAGGAGACTCAGAGCACCCTCAGTCAGTTTGCAGACAATGCCAAACTGGGCAAGAGTGTTGGTCTGCTGGATGGCAGGAAAGATCTTAGGATGGATCTGGACAGGTTGGATTGATGATGAGCTGAGGCCAATTGCAGGAAGTTAAACAAGACCGAGTGCCAAATCCTGTATTTGGGTTACATCCCCATGCAATATAAGAGAGTGGGGCAGAGCAGCTGGAAAGCTCTCAGGAGGAAAAGGACCAGAGAATGCTGGTCAACAGCGGCTGAACATGAGCTATCAATATGGCCAAAAAGGCCAGTGACATCCTGGCCTGTATCAGCAATAGTGTGGCCAGAAGGACCAGAGCACCGATGTACTTGACATTGGTGAGGCCACACCTTGAATCCTATGTTCAGTTTTGGGGCCTTCTCTCCAAGAGTGACATTGAGGTGAGTCCAGAGAAGGGTAACAGAAGTGGGAAAGAATCTGGAGCACAAATCTTATGAGGAACATCTGGGGGAGGTGGAGTTGTCTGGCCTGGATAAAAGGAAGTTCAGAGGAAACTCTCCTTGCTCTCTGCAGCTACCTGAAAGGAGGTTATAGCAAGGTCCTTTTCAATCTCTTCTCCCATGTAGCAAGAGACAGTACAAAAGGAAATGGCCCCAAGTTGCCCCAGGGGAGGTTTGGTTTGGATATTAGGAAAAATTTCTTCATCAAAAGAGCTTTCAGGCATCAGGAAAAGTTCCCAAGGGAAGTGGTGGAATGACCTTTTCTGAAGGTATTGAAAAACTGTGTGGATAGAGCTTTGGGGTTGATAGCTGGACTTGGTGATCTTGAAGACCCTTTCAAACTTTAAACAGTCTATGATTCATATGAGTCAATAAAGATATCATTCATACTTAATTTCCACTGTTCAGCATGTCTTAAATTTGAGGGAAGGGCTGTGTATGTTCATGTCTGTGTTCACATATTTTGGATATTTTTTTTATTCATTTTCCAGCTTTCGTCCCATTGACTAATAAGATAAATAGGAATCACTAACTGATATGTTGGTTTTTCATTTTTTTTTTCTCCTCTATTTCACTTATTTCTAAGACTGAGTGAAAGAAATCTTATCCCAATCCAAAAAAGCAAATTATTTTGATGAGTCTTTAATACTTGCCCCCTCACCTTGCCACTCTTGAAAACCATATCTGTACAAAATATCTCTTGATCTGCTTTTCTCCTAAAAATCTACCTCAGTGGAAATGTGATTTCATCTAGGAAAATGGGAGACATAACTTTTATAAATTACATACCTCCTCCATGTGATTCTTGAGTATAAGAAATCAAACTACTGAGAAGTAAAATAATAAAAACATAAAGCACCGACAGAAGAAAAAGGTGACAGACACAATTTATGGTTAGTTTTTCATACTTTCCCTGATGATTAGTAGAAAGGATGAAGAGGATTCTCTCTTTCCCTACTGGAGACAGAGGATCATCTGTGTAAGGGGATGCTGAAGAAGGATAACTCCCTCTCAACAATGTAAATATAAGAATTGTATTCACTCATTTTATCCCCTGAACTTAGGGTAAGAATCTAATATTTCCTCTTATCTATAGGAACAGTTATTATAGGGTTTTCACTACACATTTTTTTCATTATAACTAATAGTCATGTTTTCTCCTTTAATTATCAGCATAGATTAGTAAATTATTAGTAAATTATGTCAGCATGGATTAGTAAATTATAATGACAAATTGGCACATTACTGGCTCACTGTCCCAGTGAAAGAAATGGTATCCAGCAACACTCTTACTAATAGTATATTCTGTTTTGCTCCTCTAAAATTGATTCTTTCAGATTACTCATATGTTTTGAAATACTTTGCTGAAATTTTAAATTACAGGCTCATTCCTGAAGAGGAAGGTAGAGAGATATGTATCATGTTTTCACTTATAAGTAGCCTACCAAAAAAAAACCCCAAAAAAACCAAAAAAAAATGAGCAAACTAAATACAAATATATTTTGATTTTTGAATGTACTTAAGAATACCATTTTACTCAGATTAACAGACTCATCCATGTATGCTAGCTGTATAGAAATCTGAGTGAAGATCTAACCAATTAAAAAATACTTGCCTGGCTGTGTCTCAACAACTGTACTTGTAGATAACTTCTCCTTAGAGGGATTAGAAGTCAGAAAATCATAATGATGAATGCTCTTGTGAGAATGAATCCAATGTGACTTTCTCAGTAAAGTGAAAACCTAAGAAGGATGTAAAAACCTCCCAGTTTTCTTGACAACTGAAACTATCAGGTGCATTTCAGCTCATAGAAGAGCATGTGTTTGAGATACTCATGTACTTATGTTTCTTAAAGCATTTTATGTCCATATGAATAATATAGCTTCTCTTTAGATATAAATTTTTCACATCCAAATTCTCACCACATATCACATCACATCTCTCTTGCCTCTTCAAGCCATATTCCTTTGCATGTTCTGGCAGATGACATATCCAAAGTCAATGAAAAATTTATTAAAGCAATGCTTCATTTTCTAGTCCTTAAATAGTTCTCTATAGCTGGATAAAGAGCCAGGTACTACCTGATATTTTCAATATCATAACTGCTGAAAATATAATTAATTTAATTAATATTTATAATTAGAAAATTAATTATGTCTGCAAGAGGAATGTCAGAAAAAAAAAAAACAGATGTAAATAGTAAGAAACTTAAACTGCTATTATCACGGGGAAAAAAAAACCCTAATATTCCATTTTGTAACAATTAGTTGTTAGATCCAGGATTTGGTCCAGTTCAATTTTATACACCATTTAAGCCAAGATTTTCAAGTGTAATTCAGACTGCGTGCATTAGTCCAACTGCAATGAACCTTGATCTTCTACATCTTTCCATTAGTTGCAGCTCTGTGGTTTTTCCTTCCTATCTGTTTATTGGGGAGAAAATGGATTTCAGATGACATAAAATAAGAAGGAGAGCAGGAAGAACATCAACCTGGATTAATAAGAATTTAATATAACCTGATAGTTCGAAATACAACGTCATGTGTAGAAATTAATGGACTGACAAACAGTTGCTGTGATCTTGTATATTATCATAAAGTGATGGTATCAGAAGAGTCATGGCAGGGTGATTAATATTGATCACAAGGTAGTGAAAAGGCAGATTTGGTCTTTCAGAGAAAGTTATCTCAGGAAAGAGAAGATATATTACTTTTGTTTCATAAGATATTTCTTCTGTAATTTTACATGGTTTTGAGTCACTCATATTCAGAAAGCTAAAAGGTGAATACTCGGCATAAAGATACTTAAAAAGTGGACAGAAAAAGAGCACTGTTTGATAATTCTAAGTAGAAGAATGACCAGAGTAGTAAGAAATTGAGAACAGATCTTCTAATAAAGAAAACTGGTAGATGGAACATATAGGAATGGACTAATTGTGAATAAATTTAGGCTAGAAATTTCCAGTTGTTGGAATTATGAGTCTCTGACATGGATTTTCAGTGGTAACAGAGGAGTAAACTCCTCTATATTGATATATGATGGACTGTGATTGTTATATCTAAAGGAATATATAGTAAAATAATTGATGGGAGCATTTGGATTTAATAAGCCAGGAGTTTTCTTCAAACCATAGCTATCTATCCTGAAGTATGACATAAATTTAGAGAAACCTAGTTTCTTGAAACTGTCTTCAGATGCCATCTTTACTGCCAAACCTCCTCAATTGTTTCTGTAGCATTAAGGCAGGTTATTTCACCTGCAAATGAGATTCAGAATTCCTAAAAAATTGTCACTACTTCACTGAATAAAAAATAGCATGGTTTCAGCATTAAAATTCAGAATCAAGTGATACTTCACACTTTATTCTGTTAATTTTAACAGTTATGCTGTTATCTTTAAATGCATAGAACAGAAAGCCTTTTACATATTCTACAGAAACAAGTATGAGACATCTTAATCAGGTGTAATAGTCTGTGATAATCTAGTCGTAATTTATTTTTGTTAACATCATACATTGCTGTAATTAACGCTGTCATGGATTATCCATGATACTCCTCAAGACAAAACTTATTGATACATCCATCATTCTTCTAAAATCTACTCATTGTGAAGATGTTAAAACAATATTCCATTAGCAGATTTGCTAAATAAAATAAAGTCAGCCAGAGAGTTTGCATATTTCTCAGCTCTTAAAGTATCTAATCAGGACAGCTGCACTCATGCATTTTGTCACTAGAGTTATAAATTACGCCTAATACAGTGTAGCATTAAAGCATTAACAAAATTTAACAATACAAATCTATTGGTTCCTTAGTGAAAGCATTAAAAGTTGTGTCTTCACTTGATTCACCTAGTTTGTACATGTAAGATTTCTAGTGGTAAAATGGTCAAAAGCTTTAAAAGCTTTAGATCTTTACTAATATCATCCAGTTCCATTCTGATCATTTTCAAAGTATTAATATACATATAGCAGTCATTTTTAAGGATACTTCAGCCAGTTTAGCTAGCATTCAGGAGAAGAAAATAGATAATATTTTTTCTCATGTGTGATGATTGTCACACTGATACCATTCCTAGTGGTTCTGGAATCTCAGCTGAATGTTTTTCTACTTCAAGTGTCTATCTAAAAGAATGGAGGATGGTGTGATCTTGTGGACTTTTTTTAGATTTGGAAACTCAGATCTTGGATTGACGTATGGATTTCTGAAATGTCTTCTGATCTTCAATATTTTATTTTGTTTTATTTTGTACTATTTTCTCAGTCATAAATTACAAACACAGTGCTGGAAAAGATGGTTTTATTACATGTGTAGACACAGTAACTATGTACCATAATCCTGTAAATAGTCTCTCAGGGCACATGACATAACTCTAAGTAATAGAGAGAGAACCAGAAGAAATGCTGTATTAAAAACCCAATATTATTTCTGTTTCAGGGGTATTTAAACATGTTTTACTCAAAAAATTCCCCGCCTCTGTATAATTGTTTCCAATGAAACTGCTGTGTGAAATAGTGTTGAACTTTGTTGCATGAAACAAAATGTATAATGTTATAATATGCAACAGTGTATTGGAAATATTTATATATGTTATATAACTATATTTATATATATATATTTATATATGTGATAGTGTATTAGAAATACACCTCATCTGACTACATAAGACTTACCTTTTTTTTTCATACTTGTCTGCAATTTATTTTTTTAGATGAAGGAGAAAACAGAAGAACTACACTTTCATAACATTAGATTATTTACTTTTCCTTGACACTGTCTTTAAAGACAAAAATTTCTGCCTATTTCTGCTGTTTCCTCTAGAAGTAAGAAACCAAGAAATTAATAAAATGCATATATACATCCTAGTTAATCACTATTAGTGATTCTGATTGTCTTAATCACCAAGGTTCATTTAGACACTGAGATCAGTTGTACACACTAAGAGCACGGATTTGAACTCAGCATCCTCTATGACATTGTAAAATAACCTTGCACTGCCTGGTGAGCTCTCAATCACCCAAATCCTCTCTGTCTGTCTATGTTTTTTTTTTTTTTTTCAGAATGTACATAAATAGCATTATCATGCAGCATAAAAATAAAGGCACTCTTAATGGGAGGCTATTTGGGCAAAGTAAGTCCAACTTGTGTCCTTGCTCTAGAGCTCTTCAGCATTATTCATTCAAGAGTGACTTTATGTGCAAGACTGATGGGACAAAGCTGAGGAGAACAGCTCATCAGCATGCAAGGGTCACACTTCTTATTATTGCTTTTCCAAAGGTTCATGGGTTTTGCATCCTCAACTCAAGTACAGTACCATGGGCTAGATCTTGCAGAAGTGGTGGTTACAAGCCCAAATTATAACTCAGAAGATGGGTATGAATTTGTTAAGGCAGAAGAAAGCACTGAGCACAAATTTAATTCATTGAATAGTGTAACCTGCTATATTAAAAAAATGTAGGTAGGAGTAACAACATTAGCATTTCAGGTTGTTCATTTTAAAATGAAAGAAAAAAATTACTCAGGTTTATTTTAAAAAACACCATACTGCCTTAGACAACTAAATTCAAGGGAGAAGTAGAAATTTAAAAATACTATACTTTTGGACATATTCTGTCATCTATTGCATATGTCTTTCATGCTATAAGCAATCTCTTCTATGGATCAAATTTGAAATGTATACCTTCACAGCATACAATGGCCTGGGCTGGAGGGGACCTCAAGGATTATCTGCCATGAGCAGGGACACCTTCCTCTAGACTAGTTACTCAGAGTTCCATCCCACGTGGCTGTGAGTTATATATATATATATATATATATATATGTATGTATGTATACGTATGTGTGTGTGTGTGTGCGCGCTGCTACTGACAGGGGTAGAATTAATTTTCTTCATAGTATCTTCTATAGGGGTGTATTTTGGATTTGTGCTGAACACAGGGTTGATAATATAGAGATGTTTTGTTATTGCTGAGCAGGGCTTACACAGAACCAAGGCCTTTTCTGCTTCTCGTACTGCCACACTAGCAAGGAGGCTGAAGGAACACGGGAGGTTGGGAGGTGACACAGCTGGGACAGGTGACCCCAACTGACCAAAGGGATATTCCAGACCATGTGACATCATGGCCAATACGTGAATTGGCGAGAAGAAGGAGGAGAAGGGTTCACTTGGAGTGATGGTGTTTGTCTTCCCAAGTCATCCCATGTTGCATAGGATGGGGCCCTGCCCTGCTGGGGATGGCTGAATTCCTGCCTGCCCTGGGCAAGCAGTGAATTAATGCCTTGTTCTGCTTTACATGTGTCTATAACTTTTGTCTATCCTATTAAACTGTCTTTATCTCAACCTACAAGTTGTTGAAATTTTACCCTTTCAATTCTCAACCTGGTCATGTGGAAGTAAGCAAGTGTTTTTGTGGGGCTTGGTTGCTGGCTGGCCTGAAACCAAAACAATATATATTATACTTACCCTGAAATATGGAAGACAAACAATTAGGGCAATTAGGAGAGTAGAAATGACACAGAAGGCTCACAGTTTAAGTGTTGTGAATTTGATGAAATATTCATCAAACAATTCAAAAAGCACTCTAAATTCTCTCAAGAATATGAATGGAAGATGAGTACATGAACATAAATATGTATGTATATATGGAGTACATCATAGTCCAGGATGAAATGAACAATGACTGTACAGCCACATAATTTAATTATATTATTTCCAATCTTTTGAATACTTCATACATAATTATATATATGCAGAGATTCCCAAAACATAGTAGGATAGCAAAGTGTTTTTTAAAACATCATACCCAATGCTTCTGTAAATACTTCCATTATTAAAATTCTATTTATGATGTTAATTCATTTTTTGTTATAACACATATGTGTAGAGTTGTTAATGAATAAATGAGTTTTCAGAATAAGTCATGGACTCTTGAAATGCTGCAAATAAAATTTGAAAATAGAAGTAAATGGATAATTAATACAAGAAATTTCTTTTCCCAAAGATAGTTTTTCAGCCATTTCTAGCCATTTCATCCTGCCCACTTTGCATAAAAACTACACACAGTGATATTAATATGCTATATTTCATTCCTCTGTCACAGTATCTTTTTTCTCTTTAACTTCTGACTTAATGTTCCATTTCATGTTTGACACACAAAATACACAAATGTAATCAGAGGAATGCATTTATTTTACTCTCCAGTATTTCTGAACCAAATGTGTTAGTCTTACTGACTCTCTAGCTGACAAATGCTGATCTGCCACTGAGTTATAATCAACACAGGCCATAAAGGACAATAGAAGCCTTGACACTGAAATAAAATGACATAGAGACTTATCACTACCATTTTTATTTGGTGGCAGTTTTCAGTATAACTCAGTATAAAGCATTTGATAGAAATTCCAAGTATAGCTATTTGATTTGGAGTAAATCGCTGGGACTTTTCAATTGCAGTTTCTTATCTCTATCTGCTGAAGTCTGATTAAGCAATATTGGATATTTTTTCTTTTTTTCATAGTAATGCAAAGTTCTCTATGCATTATGACAGCTATGCTAAATTTAAAAACGTGGTCCTAAAACCATTTCTAAAAATTACTTCTAAAACCAGGTTATCTGCCTACTTCACTGGTTTTGAGAATTGTCTGCTCCTGTACCAAGTACAAATGTTTGAGTATTTACTTCACTGATACTAGAGAAACTCTTTTAATATGTAGTAGGTGAGGACTTGTCACAGGCATTGAACTAAGAAAAAGTCTTAAAAGAAAAGCATTGAGACTTCTTTTGTCTTACCTAAATATAAAGTGACATTATAAAAGGAAGAGATTTTTGGGAAAGAGGAACTGAGAATTTGAAATTGGATAAAATCTTCTGTTAAGGGTTCTACAGGTTTCTTTACATGCTGAGGTGAAGTCTGTGCCGTAGACGTGTTTGAGCTGGGGGGAGGGCTGAATTCATGTATGTCCATTAAGAAATCAAGTGCATTTTGCACATATAGGACATTTGTCATTACTGAAATAAGTTATGTTCTTCTTCTACACATTTCCAGTTTAAGTATAACCTATTTGTGTAGCGTTGTGCTTCCTAAATTCATATAAAAATATTGAAATTACTAAAGGGAGATGAAATACTCATTAGTTCTTTTTTATACCTAGAGTTCTACATTAGAAAATACTGATTTTAATTTTTTTTCTAAAACCATTAAAATAATATTGTATGTACAGCAGATGAATAAAATGAATGCAGAAAAATACACCGTAAGTGGAGTTCAAGTAGGCAGATTTTTTGCTGATAACTATAACTTATTTAAACCATGGACAACAGTTGCAATAAATGGGGTCATAGCTGAAAATGCAAAAGCATCTTCAGTTCTCCCTCACAGAAGTTTTACTCCTTTACTTCCTGCCCTTAATATTTTTTGTTGCTTTTGTTATTTCAATTTAATATTTATATCATCCAAATTTGACTGAAGTTTCAGGAGTAGAAGCTTCTGTATTTCTAGTATCACAGGAATTAAACCACTGTTCTATAATATTATCATTCACAGAATTTAAAATTGAAAATGGTGCTCTCATCTGTAGCATGAACATTTAACAGCCTAGAGATATAATGAACACTTAACAGCCTAGAGGTATAACTTGATTTTTGTGACAAGATAATTGCAAAAATATTATTTGTGTCATCTTTTTAATTTCCTTTGAGTTATCCACATCTTCAAAGGTTTTCTAACTTCTCAGTGTGAAGTTACTTTCAATGAGAAAGTGGTATATTACATATCCCTGGCCACAGTGTACAAGAATCCCTATAATAAATAGCCTTGGTTGGAAGAGAGTTAGACTATCATAACATGAAAAACTTTACCTAGAGTGTTACAGCTCTAGGTTTATTACATCAATTCCGAAAGCTGGAAAAAAGTATCCTTTTTAGAGATTTTTAGACATCCATTTTTAATTCTTATATATTAATTTAGCTGTTTTTAAAATTACATTAATCTATGTACTCTTATACCTGCAAACTTACTAAAATAATCAACATTACTACTTTTTTAAGAGTGAATCTGGAAAATAGCTAAGTAGTGCAATATTCCCAGAACAAAAAAAAACCCAAAAGAAATCATTAAAATAGGGTTATAATAAGCTAATATTTCAGAAATTTTTGCTGTTAATAGCTTTTAATTTTTTCTCTAAGATTTTATGTATTCCAATATATGGGATGATTTTGTAACCTGAGTACTCCAAAATCTGAAGCAATTGTTTTCAGATTCTAAATTAACTAGAAAACTTGGCAATTCTGATAATTCCAATTAAAAAAAAAAAAAAAAGATATTTAGAACTGAGATTAAAAATCAATAACAATAAGAAACGAGAAAAAAACCCCAAAGACATGCAGAATTTACAAAGCTATTATCTGATTATGTTAAGTAGAACTAATAATACCCACATCAATTTAAATAAAAGAAAATGGGCAATCACAGGCAATCACAAACGTGAAGAAAATACTTTGTCATCAATCCAAAAAGAATTTTGTCCACAGTACAAATTCTATTTTGGTAATTGAAATTGTTTGTTTTTCAGATAAAACCTTTACATTTTGCATGTTTTTGTGGAGATAAAGGTGGAGCTTTTTTGTCTGATTTCTTTATTGCTCTATGTCCAGCTGTTATATTCTTATATTCTTATATTCATGATTCTATGCCTACATCTCCCTCACACCAAATCTGTCTCGCATCTCCCTTGCAAAACCGTTTTCTGTGTCAGATTCAGGATTTAATTTTTTTAAAATCAGAAAGCGCAAATTGTGATGAATTGTTTAAAGATGCAGTTGTGTAGATGATTGCACTGATTCACTTGGCATGAAACAAACTCAAATAGTTGCATATTCATATTGTTGATCTTTATTTTTCTTGATTCATAGTAGAGTACATGAGTGTATATGAGTTTATATCCTTTGACTAAACTATACAATACACTTATAGGTATTGGCTTACAGAATATCTTGTATCACCAAAATTACCCATTTCTGAGTAACTAATGCAGTAGCGGTAATAGCTAGCATTTCCAATGAAAATGTGTGAAACTACAGCTCATACAGACTGATATGAAATCTAGAACATCTGAATAATCTGAGGAAACTCAGCTCCTGTCATCATTTAGCAACCCACCTTCCGTCTTTGAGGTGGAATATTATGTGGCTGGAAGAAGAGGAGCCTATCCTTAAGGCTTTTTCTGCTCTTATAATTGGAAATTTTTATCCTCTGGCCATTGCCAGAGTATTGGCTCCATTTATCCCCAATTCTGTAAGTAGCTTCAAGCTGAATGCTGATAGCATTAGCTAAGCATTTTTCTTTCAGGCAAGTACAAACTTATAACTTCCCTGGCTTTGATTTGTTTCAATATTGGGAAAGTAGAAGCTACCCCAAGGAAGACTTTTTTCCAGAAAAACAGTGAGTTGAATGCTGTTCTTAATTACAGTGGTGTAAAGTAGGATTAAATCTTAGCTACATTCTTAAAATCCTACTAAATTTCTTAAGACCCTAAAACATAAAATTCTTAAATCTTAAAAACTTAGATTAGATCTAAATTCATATCTCAATGCTAGAGATAGGAATTAGATCAAAATATTTCCCAAAGTGCATCCTGTAAATAGTTATGCTTCTTAATTCGTCTATCATTTGGAGATTGATTGATGACTTATATTGAATGAAATCACTAACAAATTGTTCAGAAAGACAAGTAGTTGTGCTCTACAGAAGTAACAAAACAAAATGGATATTTTACATAAAAATTAAATATTTTGAAAATTTTTGCTATACCCTGGCTTTGGTGAGTCAAAAAATACTGCTAGAATATTTTGTCTTCTCTATTTACTTCTCTATTCTCAAGTCAAACCATCTCAAACAAAGAGCAAAGTAAAAAAATGCAATAAATCTTAAAAAATAATTAATAATTTTAGAACTCTTTAGTAATTTCTTAAATTACCTCAGCTGGTTTTCTGTGCTTGACTAGTATTTTGTTCATGCTTGCTTTTTTATTTTTTTTTTTTTTATTTTTTTTTTGTTGGTTTTTTTTGTTGTTTTTGTTGTCATTGTTGTGTGTGTGTGTTTTGTGGGGGTTTTTGTTGTTTTTGTTTGTCTTACTCTGGCTTAGTTTTTGTTTGGTTGGTTGGTTTGCTTTGGTTAGGTTTTGTGTTTTGAGGTTTTTTTGCTTGGTTTGGTTTGGGTTTTTTTGTTTGTTTGTTTGTTTGTTTTTGTTTGATTTTACTTTTGTTGTTTTTTATTTTCTTTTTGTCTGTTTCTGTAGCTTCATTTCTTTGTCTGTTTGGGGAAAATTTTAAAGTACCTAGTTTCAGTCCAATGCAGTCTTCTTTTGGAATTTTTAAAATCCTTCTCTTCACCTGAACTTTTAAAATCTATGTTTGGGTTTTTGTTTTTTTTAAATGCTAAAAATGTCATCACCTGTCACAACAGGTTAGAAATTATGCATTAAAAAACTTGAAAGACCACAAATTTTCAAATTTTTGGATCTGTTGTACAAAAAGTAATATTTTAAGATTAATAGAATTCTTTATTTCTCCAAACTTTCTTCACCATTTTAAAATGACATCTATATTTTGTCATATTTACTGCATAATTCATATTCTTTAAAACATAGCGCATAAAAGGAAAGTGTATATGGATAGCTTGTTTCAAGTGTCTGAGGAACCAGGTATATAATGTACTACTCTTGTTTGAAAAAGTCGCTTTTGACGGGTAGCTCTTAGAGTTTGTTAGTCCTCTTAGCCTCCACTGTTACTTCGAGCAAAATTTCTAATGGCCAATGATGCAACTGATATGTGAAACTGTCAGTGGGATGCTTTTATTTTGGGTGTACTTGAAATCGATCATCCAGCATGACTCACAGGCTTTCCAGGTGTTAAACTGGGTCCAGCCACATAAGGTTTACTCAAGAATGTCGTGGTTTAGGCATTGACTATATAATTCTTGCAAGGAGCTATAAAATGTGTTAACTGAGGCATTTTCAACTTGCAATGCCATTATTTTAAATACCTAGTTGACCTGAAAAAGGTAGCTATTTGTAAAATCTTTTTTGAATTGTGCATATTGATTCAAAACCACTAAGATTTCTTATTACTTGTGTTAAACCTGATACAAAAAAAGGAAAGGAGATGCAGAGGTATGTTGTAACAATGCACACTCAGATACATTCTTTATGTTTCAGGCATTAGACTGCATGCAGCAGGACATTTATTCTGTACTGGCTTGCCAGCAGTATGATTATCTCTAGGACATGTCTGCTGATCAGAGACAACATACTTTATTGATCATGCAATGCCAATGTGTATGGCAGGTTCATTTTGCAATCAATGAAATGTGCAGCAATCTTGCAACACTACCACAAACCATGGCACTTCTGTAACTCCTGTTTTGATACCTGAAAGGCTTTTATGGCATGTTCTTTGCTTATGCTTATCTCTGCATGATCCTGGGTAACAGGTACAAATCTGAGGGTCATGGGGTAGATTAAAGCACAAACACCAGACTCAGCACCTCATGGTCATAGGTGGTGGTAAGGGGAGGTAGATGAGCAATAAGGCTGTGGTAGCACAGCTGATTGATGTTGGTCAGTGCTTTACTAAATCAAACTGAGCTGTTTAAACTTGGAGAAAAATCAAGAGCTCAAATGCAAGGCATTTTGGGGGTCACGGGAAAGGTTTAATTCTTAGAGGACAGAACTGTGTGAGAGCAGGATCCAACTAGAGAAATCTATTTGAAATTTGAAATTTGAAATTTTAATGGATCCAAGTTTTACTTCCATTAATTTGACCATTATTTTTACTATGCATGCACTTTTCTAAGCCTTTTCAACAGACGTAATTCACACATCATTGCATTTCTTCCTCATCAATGTCCTTTAAAATTTTGAGATGTCTGGAAAATGAAATAAGAAAAAAAGCAACTATGACATTTATTTCATGTATGCCATGATGTTTGTAAGTACACTGTTGAAATATTTTAAAAACTTTTATGCACTGAAGTGGAAATTGTGCTGATCATTGAAAACCAGTGGCTCTGGGCAACTCTAAGTTTTAAAGGTTTCATTTTAAGAATTATATCAAGACAGTTATAGATTTTTTTCCCATATGAATTATTCAGCAGGTAGGGGCTGTAAAATACCTAAATAAATAGGGTGTAGCCTACTGGCTTAAACTGGATTGTCAAAAATCTCCATGTATATTGTATATACCAAATAATGAAATATGTCTGAAAATACTTTGAATTATAATTTGATTTTAAATTAAATCAGAGTCTAAAAATCTGATTTGGATGTTAATTCTAAGAAAATAAAATATAATTTTTGAAGAAATATACTCCTACTTTGCCTAAGTTTGATTGATACACAGATGAGAGAGAGTTGATTTTGTTTCCTCAAATATTTAATAAACTTCTATAACAGTTACATCTAATTCTAAATTATAGTTACCATAATAATAAATTCCCATTACATGGTTTACTTAGGGAAATTAATTCTATAGTTTTAGAAAATATGATCCACCATTAAAATATTTAATTTTACAAGACAGTGAGATTTTGTATTAATTAGTCTATGCTCAATCTCATTCCAGCATTGGAGAGAGTAAACAATGGATTACTGATCTTCTTTAAAATAAAAGTAAAATACTTAATTGCATCTATTATTCTAAAAATAATTAATTTGTAGATCATAGACTGCAGAGATCCCACTGAGTTGATCATGCCAGTACTCTTCATGTTGTTTAAGTTATTTGACTTTATCAGAGATATCCATGTGGGACTGGTAGATACTTCAGGAGAGCAGACTTATACCAGAATAAGAATGTGAGAAAATTCTAAAGCCTCTCAGATGGTAATAGACACTACCGTGAAGCAACTCAATCCAACTTTATATTTCACCAGATCATATTGGAAGCTTAAACTTCTAGCAGTAGACACCTAGACATTTAATTCAGAATGTGATCTTCTCCCCATTCCCAAATTCTACTGTAGTACAAATCTCACTGTGGTACTGAGTTATATCTCTGAGAACCATGAACTTAGGTATGCTGAGACTCCTCAGGTGAATCCAGATGCATCTAGGAAAACATGCAACAAAACTGAGCCTCAGACTACATGAACTGTAACAAAAACCCAGGGACTCCACTTACACACCAAAGTCAACATTCAGATGGCTACCGTACATAGCTGAATACCACCTAAAATTACCAGGATCAGGAATTCAATCCATATCTCAGGATAAACCCTTCAGCAATATAAACATGGATTACACTTTATTCCTAAAACTGTTCTTTGCATTGTAGGTAATAAGCAAAAATCACATGAGACCTGACTGGTAAGAATGACAGAAAAATAGAGAAAAATTCTGGTAAAGGGAAGAAAAGCAAACTGAGTTATTTCCTAAGTTATAGTTTTAGTGGTTCAAAGACAAAGAGCATGTATAGCCAGCTTCTCACAATGCACTGCCAAGAAATGCTGACTGTACAGCTGGACTGATCCAGATTGACATCAGTGGAAGGAGAGTCCAATAGAAACTTTCAAGAAACAAGATATTCTTGGCAATAAAACTAAAAATATGACTAGTTATACCAGTTCTGATATAAAGATGACAGGTGTTCTTCACATTTTTTAAAGGCATTATCAGTTGAAAGCAGTCCAAATGGTGATGAGCAAAAAGGAGAGCACCTGCTTTTCAGTCATAAACACATACTGTTCAACAGAGGAGATCCTGGATAAAGACACGTGTGTGCTTCTGTAATAACTGCCTGTTAAAGAAATGTCTGGGAAAGAAAATAAAGAACAATCAGAATTATAGGACTGCATTAAAAAGAGAGTTTTTTTATGAGTATATATTAAGAGGGTAATTTCTTGTGCCGTTTTTACTCAAAAAGAGCTGTTTGTACAAGTTTTCCTTCCTCAGTCCAGCTGCTCCTCCTACTTTGTTATTCAGCAAGGCTTGATTTGCAATAAGCTATTTTTAAACTGAAAATCTGTTAGTGATAGAAAAGAATAATGTTATGAATCATGGAAATTAAGTACTTTGACATTGCAGTGAATATGTTCCTTTGTTGAGCACTGGTCCAACTACATCTGACAAACTTAAACCCTAAAGTTGAAATCAAGTGAAAAGATTACAATTATATGGATCATTGCAAAAGTTGTGTAATATTTCTTTTTTTTGCAAAATTTTCTAGCAATTAAATATGTGAATACTATTCAATGTTCTATTGAATACTGAGTCAAATATATACCAAAACATATAAACAGCAGCTTTGGTAAAAAAAACCCCAAAACATTACTCTTCACAGCTGAATTCATGCACAGTGATTATTTTTGCTCTCAAACTTAAGAGTTGACATATGGTGATTAAAGCAAATGTAAAAAAATATATACTGAATTATGCATTACGTCTTAAAATATTACCTGAATTTCAATAAATAACCATATTAAAATATAAGAAAAAGTATAATTTCAAAAAGTCAGCTACAAAATATAATCTATTCTTCTATGGTAGAACAAAAGGATGTTTTTAGTACCTGTCATGTCATCAACTTTCAATTAACTTGCCAAGAAAATGACAAAGAGGTGATTTCTGAAACAGCAAAATAAAAATTCACACAACAAATCTTTTTGAAAGCTTGTTCCCAGTCTGAAAATGGTCAAATCTGTTCTATGTGGTAACACAAGGAAATGGCAGTTCATGCATTATACAAATAGAAATAGAGATTTTACCCCAGAACCGAAAAAAATTCTAGAATAGGATCTGACAAGTACTGGGAAGAATAAGAAATCAAATAGCTCATTTTGATTTATGCAAAATTCTTTACAATCTTCCCTTAGAAAAATGAACACAGGTAATAAAAAGAAGACTTTATATAGCTCTCCTCTTTTACAATTGTAATATTTAGGTCTTTGTCTACTTAACTACTTCTTGTCTCTTTATCACAATATAACATCAAAAAAAGCTGTTCTACTAGGGTGGGGTTTTTTTTGTTGTTTGTTTGTTTGTTTGTTTGTTTGTTTGTTTGTTTGTTTGTAATTTTTTTCTAGTTGATTGATCACAAAGAATCATAGAATATTTTGGGCAAGTGCAACCTCCCTGCTATGGGCAGGACAGTTTCACAAGACCAGGTTTCTCACAGCCTCATCCAGCCTGGCTTTGAAGACTTTCTATGATGGAAGATCTACAGCTTCTCTAAATAACCTGTTCCAGTGCCTCACTAGATCTGCACTTTTCAGTTTAAAACCATTACTCTTTGTTTTATATTACAGGCAGTGGAGAAACCCAGCTCTCTTTCTCCTAAACTCCCTTTAAGTGTTGAAAGACCACAATAAGGCCTTCCCAGAGAACATTCTTCTACAAGATGGACAACACCAATTCTCTCAACATTATTTCATAGTAAAAGTGTTCAAGTCCTCTGATCATTTTTGTGCCATCTTTTGGACCTATTTGACAGATCCATGGTTTTTTTGTGCTGGGGATCCCAGAGCTAGATACTGTATTCCAGGTGAGTTAAAACAGAGGAGCAGAAGGGGCGAATCATCTCCTTCAACCTGCTAGGATCCCTCTGGATGTCATCCCATTCTCCTGCATCGCTCAGTACGGTGGCATTTGTGAACTTGCTGAGGATGCAGACTCAGTGTCACTATTAAGGGTATTGAACAATATCAGCCCCAACAGGGACTGCTGAAGGACAGCAGATGCTAGTGATTCCATTTGGACATTGAGGTGTGGGCTGCCATTCTTTGGACACACCCATCCAACCAACTTCTTATACATCAAGTAGTTACGTAATCTGTAATATCTGTATCTTTTTAAATTAGAAAAAAGGCTATTATGTCAAAAGCCTAGCAGAATTTGACATACATGGCACCAGTTGCTCTTTCCTTACCCACCGATGCAGTCAGTCCATCACAGAGGGCTACCCAATGAATCAAGAACAATTTGCCCTTGGTAAGGATATGTTGGCTGTCTCAAATCACCTCCGTGTCATCCACAGCATATGCCTGGGCATATCTTCCAGGGGTATGTGGAATGTGCCATAATCTTACAGATCACTAATATGAAGCTGACTAGTCAGTAGTTCCCAGGATCTTCCTTTTTACCTTTTTTTAAAATGGGTGTGCTGTTCCCTTTTTCTCCAGTAATTGAGGATTTTACTTGATTACCATGACTTATCAAATACAATGTAGAGAAGTTTAGCAACTGCACCTGTCAAACCCCTGAAAACCTGGACATGTGAGTAGATGTACTTCTGTTCAATTAGTAAGGTCAATCAATCCATTACCGTTCACCCCTGACTCACACACACCTTTTTTTTTTTTTTCCAAAGGCCTTAATCAATCTGCTCTGGATTAATTGAATTAATTCGTCCATATTTATATTTCCTGCCTTCACTGTGACGACAACCATGACCACATATTGGTTAGAAAGGTGTGAAAACAATCATCACATAGAAAACTTATTCTGCTCCATACACTTTGCATTAATTTATTCCCTAGAGTATTTAGGCATAGATGTATGAATATGTAAGCCTGTCTAATACAGCTATACATGCTTTTAATTAATCATATGAATATTAATTTTACTTCTTTTTAGTTTCATAGCCTCTAGTAACATGTAATAACACAAGCTAATCAAAAGGATAAAATATTTGGTGAAATGTTTGATTTTTTTTTTACTGCACAGTTCAATTTATGTCTCTATAATCTTACATTATACTTAAATATGGAGAGAGAAGTTTTGGATTTCCATACAGTAACTTATGCCATCCATTATTCAATATACCTTCTTAAGGTACTCTTTGAAGTTGCGCACTCTTGCATAAGTAAGACCACTATTTTCACACTAATTTTTCTCTTTCCCTAATAATTTTATTTTAAAAAGTTTTGCAGATAAAATCAAAGTTCTAATATGTTTGAGCTGGCTGACTAAAAAGAAATCTATTATTTCAACTTATTAATACTTTATAGAAATTAATCAAACTGATACCTTCCTTTTCTTCCCCTATATCAATCTTCATTTGTGCTAATGCATTTTGACAAAACACTCATTCTGTCAGTTCCAGCTCTCAAACAGGTTGAAGTGTAGGAAAAAGTGTGTGTGATTGACTCACATTGTCAGTATTAAAGATGTCTGTTGTGTTATTCTCTTTGTCTACATCCTTTCAATGTCCTACTAATTCTTGTCTGATTTATGTAAATAAAAAATCATGTTATCTGTAAACAACTTGTTACCCCTCATATGTTAACCTTTCCAAATATTGTAGTAACCACTTTGTACATTTAATTATAGGCTAGCAATGAACAACTATAGACACAAGTACGAAACAAGGAAATTATCAACTGAGTTTTTATATTAATCATTGCATTGCTTGTTTCATTTGAAATTCAATGTTCATTTCCTATGAAAAAGCATTCTAAAATTGAGTGATTACATCAGTGGACAAGAGAAGGGCTACAGATGTCATTTATCTGGACTCCTGTAGAGGTTTTGACACTTTCCCCACAACATCCTTCTCTATAAATTGAAAAGAGACAGATTTGATGGGTGGACTGTTAGACAGATTAGAAAGCGGTTGGAAGGTCGTATCCAGAGGGTAGTAGTCAGCACCTCAGAATCCTGATGTCCAGAAATAGAAAGTGGTGCCACTCAGGGTTCTGTGTTGGGATGAATGTTGTTTAATATCTTCACTAATGACACAGAAGAAAGGATTTAGTGCACCCTCAGCAAATTTTCAGATGATATCAAGCTGAGGTGTTACCTGAAGGATGTAATGCCATCCAGAGGGACCTGGTCAAGCTCAGGAAGTGAGCACATGGGAATCTCATGAAGCTTAACAAGACGAAGTGCAAGGTTCTGCATCTGGCTTGGGACAATCTTCAGTATCAATACAGGCTGGGATATGAACATATTGAGAGCAGCCCTGCCGAGATGGACTTTGGGGTTCTGGTGGATGAGAGGCTGGACGTGACCTGGCAATATGTGCTAGGAGCCCAGAAAAACAATTGTTTCCTGTGCAGCAGTGTAAAAAGACTTGGCCAGCAGGTCAAGGGAGGAGAGTCTGCCCCTCTGTTCTCTTCTTTTGAGATCCCACCTTGGGTACTGTGCAGAGTTCTGCAGTCCCCAGCACAAGAAGGACATTGACCTATTGCAGTGAGCCCAGAGAAGGCTCACCAAAATGATTAAAGAAATGGGACATGTCTTCTGTGAGGAAAGGGTTGGAGAGCTGGGTTTGTTCAAACTGGAAAAAAGAAGGTTCTGGTGTGACCTAATTGCAGTCTTTCAGTACCTCCAGGGACCCTGCAAGAAAGATGGAGAGAGACTATTTACAAGACACATAGTGACAAGATAAGGGAAATGGCTTCAAACTGAAAGAGGCTGGTTTAGGTTAGATACTAGGAAAATTCTTCACTGTGAGAGTAGTGAGGTATTGAAACATTGCCCAGAGCAGTTTGTGAATGCCTGATGTCTGGAAGTGTTCAGGGCAAGGTTGGATGGGGTTCTGAGCAACCTGGTCTAGTGAAAAGTGTTTCTGCCCTTGCATAGGGGGCTTGGAACTAGATAAACTTTATGATCCCTTCCAACCCAAGCCACTTTATAATTCTATGAAATTCATTGCCTTCCTTATTCAGAAAAAGAAAAAAAAAAACCACCAACCAGCCAACCAGCTGGAGATGTTTATGGATTCCAAGTCTCCACGTCTTCCATTTCTAAGCTTTGATTTAGATGGAGTTTGTGATCTTTGCTAGGCTTTGTTCCTGGAACAAAATGATAGCATCAGCCTTCTTTAACTGAACATCAGGAGGGACTTTATAGAAGTCTGAATTGATTATATTAACTCTTTTTCACAGTATTCTCACTGACAAGCAGAAGATTCCAATGTGGAGCTTGTCAGATGCTTTTGATTGAATATGCTATTTGGGAGCCAAAACACTTCAAAAACACATATTGCCTTTTTTTCTTCCAATCCTTTTCCTATTTCCTATTCTTCCTACTCCTTGTAAAATAGTTTTTGTTTTGTTGGTGTTTTTTTTTTTTTCTTCTTTTTAAAATATTCCCTTTAAAAATATATTTACCAACATGGATTTTTTTTTTTTTTTTTTTNCCCAAACAATGCCTCTAGTAGATTACAGAGATACTGGGGTTTATCTTTATTTATTTATTTTATTTGCTGAAAATCCATATTTTTTCCCAATCATCTTTTACATTTTCCACACCAATGCTGTCTTCCCCAGTAGTAATTATTGCATATCTGAGACAAAAACTTTCTCCAGTCTTAGCAATGTTTTAACCTATCCAGTATTTTTTATCAAACTTAAACATACATCTCTATGGAATTTTAAATTCCATTCTGATTATGAAAGGATTGGGTTTTTTCTGTGTACACTGTGTTTATCTGTCTTATGATAGGTCACAATAAAGAGTAAAAAAAAAAAAAAAAGTCTTTAGAAGATGACTTCTCTCAATTTTGTAGCCATGACAAGAAATCTGTCTTTTCTCCTTGGAGTTTAGAAAAAAAATGGGCTGAGGAAGGAACCAGCAATATTAATACTCAAACGTGAATGGGTGGAGAAGCAGCCTATCAAGAACGACTAAATTTGGCTCCTGAAAAGCTTGACAGCCCACAGTGCAGAGCTTGTTTTACTAGTTTATACTAACCTTACCTTACCTACTCACTCATTATGAAACATAAAAATGTTAAAACTTTCTGTAGTCACCAATTTGGAGAATATAATATGCTTTAATTTTATTTAATTTTATCTTCAGTATGAGCATAGTAGATTGCCTTACGATTTATTCTGTGTATTCTTACTGAACTATTTTCAGAAATCTCTTGGTTTGTTCAATCTTAAGAAGTAAATTGAAAACTTGCTAATATCTAAAATAGTACAGAAGCATGTACTTTTCAAATCGTTTGAGTGGAATAAATTTACTTAATTTAGACAGGTAGGAATGGACTTACGTAATTTATCCTGCAATGCGCAATTCATTACTAGGAAGATATAAAATCTCGGACTTAATTCTTATGTCTTTTTGGTTGTTTTTGTTTGTTTGTTTGTTTTGTTTTTTGGTTTGTTTGGTTTGGTTTTTTTTAATAGAAGAGATCTCAATGATTTTGTTTAAGTCACATCTAGTCATATTTAATTGTAACTCACAGAGTGAGAAAAAGAAATTCAGGCATTTTCATTGTCACTTTCATCTTGAAAGTTTTAAAATATCATTGAGATATTTATTCTGTTCTTTCGACTTATAAAACAGCTCCTTAAGAGATTCACATAGAGAGTTTTTCAGAGAGCCACTGGCAAAAAAACACTAAAATTAGAACTGATAAAGAGATTCCTTCTTATTATATCAAAATTTAAAAATAAATGGGAGAAAATAAAGGGAAAATAATCAAACCTCCTGTTCTGATTTCAATATTATAAAGAAACACAATTGCATTTTCATGATTAAAAAATATGTTTAGTGTTTATCTCCATTATATCTGTTGAGCTACTCTCCATTATTTTTTCATGCTTTCATTACTACTTCGTGCTTTGTCCGATTGGTCAAGCAAATATTTTTGTAATACTTGCCTAATTTCAAAATTCTCCAGTGCATCTCAGTGGATTCTTTTTTTAACGAACTAGTGTTAAACTAATAAAAAAGTACTAAAAATAATATAAATTATGTTTATAAATTACTGCTGCAGATGTTCAAACTATTTATAGCAGAAAAAATATGCAAATGTTCAAGGAAAACTTGATTGGATAGATCAGTATCACCACTGAGGATACTGATTTTGTAAGGAAATCAAATGAACATGAACTGAACTTTATTTTCATCCAAAGATTTTTGCATATCTAAAATAACATTGATATTGATTCACTTCACCAGGGTCAGAGAATACCTTATTTTTGTCTTACCTGATGCCAGAGGTTAAGGAGATGATTTATATGAGTGAGCTGCACCTTTGGAGGACACCAGTTTCAGAACATGGGGTACTAATTTATGAACAGTATTAAAAAATGTACAGAACACAAAAAATTGTATTGATTTTATGCTTTTATTTTATATGTCAGCTTTTCAAAACTCAGACTTCTGAGAGTGTACTTACATTTGTATGGCAGTTATGAAGACTTGCCCTTCACTCCTTCGAGTTTTACCTGATGATACTGAAGAACCTGCTCAGCACAAGAGAAATCTGCTAGGCAAAGGACAGAAATCAATCATTTTTTGTCCCTGCAGAAACTCATCCATGTATGGAAGAAAGAGCCCAAACTAACAGACAATCCCATCTCCCACTGTTTCCATAGGTATATTGTGCATCAGGAATGTAGTCTCCTATAAACACCGTCACATTGCAAAAAAACCCAAAAAAACCCCCCAAACTGGACAAAACCAAACCAAATCAAACCAAACCAAACCAAACCAAACCAAACCAAACCAAACCAACCAAGCAAACAAACAAAAACAATAAAACACAAAAAAACCCTGACAAACCACAAAAAACCCAAAAAAACAAAAACAAAAACCAGGAAATGGAGCTCCTTCTCAATAAAAGACTTCCAAATCCAAAATCTTGTGGATATCTTGCTTATTAAATAAAGAGTTTTTTCCACTTTTCTCCAAAGGGATCTTTTCTTGAACCAATAGGGGGAGGGACCACTTGAATCTGCTTATTTGAGGGATCCCTTTGGAAGTTTCCTCCCAAATTTGCCCTAAACCAGGACACACTTTACTCAGTCAGAAGGTATTATTATTGTTAAGAAAATATAGCTTAGACTTCAACAGTTATAAAACTAGATTTGTCACTGCTAAAAAGAAAAGGACAAGCACAGTCACTCGGTTAATTGCAACTTCTAGGAACTGATTAACAAAATTGCATAGTTGAAGTGCTGGATTTTTTCTAAAGTCAATGCTATATATTAGCAATTAATTTATAACAGAAGGTTTAGTTAGAGTCAAATTTCAACCCAAAAATCAAACTACACAGCAACTGAAACACAGGAAAAAAAATTTTGAAAATCATTGACACTAGTACGGTAGTTAAAAGAGAAGCATAAATTATGGGAAGAAAAAGAAAAATGATGAATTTTGATGAGAATATTTTTCTGTTCCTTGAGTTCCATAAACTCTGGTTGTTTCAGTGGCAGCATTTATTTCCTAATGATGTGCACCTGCTGCATATTGCTAAATGCAGATCAATGAATTGATATGCCAGATTCATTTCATGTCTGTGTCAGATTTTACTTAAAGATAAATAGATAAGAAAAGTTCAGTTAGGCTCACTGCCAAAGACAAAAGCTTTTAAATGCAATAGAAGCCTTATAAGGTTGGCAAAGGTAGCTTTTATAACTTTACTTGCCTTGTCAGGACCAAGATAAAACAAAAATCTAAATGTATGATTTGAACTTCATAAGATTTCTTCCTTAAACCTTCTAAAATTTTGGAAGGACTCATTGGTAAATCCAGACCGGACAAGCACCTGTCATCCTCAAAACAATTTGTCTTTTCTGCCTAGCCACTCAAAAATAACAATGAATGAAAACATTCCCATACAGCTTAAAAAAAAAAGAAAGCAAATGAAACCCACTGGAATTAATAACTTATTTCCATGTAATTTAGACATCCCATACTCCTAAAATAGTACTGCTCCAATTTCAGTATTAATAAATGTGCTGAGAGAATTGGCAGAGAACTTTATGTAAAGATCTTTCAACTTTTTCCTGTCCACCACACAGGCCAAATTCATTGACACAAAAATGGTGAGGCCTATTCCTTTCTTGAAGATAGCTTTGTTTGGAGATCAATATTGATACTTATCTGAAATGAGCCTTTCTTTTTGTTGAGGATCAAAATTATATTTTCTAGAGAAAACCTCACTGAATTAATGTTTAACACAGTATTTTTGACACAGAAACATACAGGAGGCTGGAGACACAATATCTGGCACTCATGAAAGCTTCAGGAAATAAGTTTTCTCCTGTTCAAACTAGAATTTCTGCATAGGAGGGTAGAGTTGAAGCATGCCTAAACTGCAAATAACTCTGTGGCAAATCAGAGGATCAGTCCATGTTGAAGTGTTCTTTATTACTCCAAACAGCCAACAGTCATCATTCTGTGAACCATGAAACTGCCTCAGCCTATAATGGGGGTTTTGTTATTACAAACCTGTTGAGTAAGTTTGGTAGATACAGTTGCACACTGTGGTATACTCTGTAATGGTAAATTATTCCTTTTACCAGTTGTGCTCTCCTGGGCGCTAGAAAATTTTTCAGCATTTCTCTGAAATCCTAGGAATTTCTTTGTCAAAATGTGTATTTTTTAAAATGTAAAATATTATTTAATGGACATTTTATAAACTGTATAGAGAATAAGTGCAATTGGAAGTGGCAGGAATCAGAAGCTCTCCTAACTGTCATAACAGCAACAAAAACAGCTTTTGCAAGTTACCATGGATAAGAAATAATGTAATGAAATGACACTTCAACTAAGAAATGGTTAACTAAATATATATATTAGTGAAGACTAAAATCAATTGTTTTTAATTGAGTTAAGCCTCTGAAATGTGTTTTGTTCTCTATTTCCCTCCTTTTGGTATCTAATTTTGGGCCCTTAACAAAGTTTTAGACAGTAGACATATCACAACTAAATAAAAGTTTGTATTTGATTGGTATTTTAGTATATTATGTGATTGCAAGGTTGATTCTCATAAGCCAGTAACAGGAAATCAAATACTGAAAGGGTCACAAAAATAGCTATCAAATATAACTCACTTTCACATTGGCTGCTGGGTGAGGAAGGGAGCAATAGAAAACATTGGGAAAAGTTCCAGAAGATTTTAAGATATTATTGAAGTAATAGCCTGTGCAAACATAATTTGATTAGACCCATTCGCCACAGCTTTAAGAGGGGAAACTCATGCTCAAGAAAATTAAAAGGTCTTCAAAGATGTTATTGTCGTGAAGTTCTGAGTGACTTCGAGTGGTGGTAATGGGATATGGGCCTGTTCACCTCTGGGTCATTATTTCAAATTTAGCCAAGGTCAATAGCAACCAAAACTTGTCAGTATCTTATGGCTTAGTGACCTGTGTGAAACGAGCTGAGGATCTCCTTTGTGTTCTTATTGGACACTAGCCCACATCAAAAAGGCGCAGTCGTACTTGGTGCTGCTGCTGTCAACCTTAACAGCGATGAAAGGGTATGGAAGCTGCACATCCCTCTGGATTGAGGTCAGCTTTCCAAGTCAGGGCTGACACATGCTGGGAGATACTTCTAGCAACAGTACCTGTATAGGTATGTGAACAACCTAGAGCAAGCACTTTATGCAAATAAGAAATTAAAAAAGAAAACAAAACCAAAAACAAAACAAAACAAAACAAAAAAACCAACAAAAAACAAAAAAACGCAAAACAAAACAAAACAAAAAAAACAGAAAAAAACCCAAGAAACCCAACCCCCCTCCCAACGAAAACCAAATGGAAACAACGGAAAAGGAAGAAAACATTAAAAAAGAAAAAAAAATAGACACACAGTTAAAATACTGTACTTCTTTTAGTTTGAGTGTATAAATAATTTCCCAAAAGAATTTTGCGGAGGGTTTAGTTTTAGGGGCATTTGTCATCAACGCATAAAAGGCAGAGTTTATTTCACTCAATATGTAAACAGTTGAAGTGCCAATAAAATGCAACCTGTATGTATGTGAAAGAGAAAAATCCATTTTAGATTTATTGGACAATATATATTCTACAGGTACGTGTTAGTAGGAAATTATTAATTATCTGAGTTTATTTATTTCAAGTTTTGAAGATATTGATCAAGAATAGCCATCTGAGATGCCAGAAACACAAACCAATGCTAAGAACATGTTTTGCCTAAAGGCTAATGCCTTGTATGTCTGTGTTGGGTACTCCATACTTGCTTTTTTCTTTTTTAATTACCCACCCAGTTCAGTTTAAGATTATGTCTGCACAGCTTTGTCACATTATTCTGAAGATATCTGAATATCTTATATTCAAGTATAACAACTCACCCTAAAAAGTAAAGTGGTCACTTCACTTGTCTTACCTCCAGACTTCAAGCCACACTTCCTGGTCTATAATAACAGATTGAGCTATGACTAAAGAAAAAGTCTCCTTACTATTTCTGCCCAAAGTGACTGCCCCCAAAAGAAATATCCTGAATCCCAAATGCCCGTACCTACTTTCTGAGGCAGGCATCAACTTACGCATTCCACTTACCATTCAGTACTATGTTGAATATTACCTCAATAGAAACCTCCTACCCAGCATGTAGTACTGAAGCACTAAATTCATCCACACATGATCACTGAAAAAGTAGAAATGTTTTATACATGCGAGAGCAGATTTCATGAAGACGATAGCTAAGACAGCTTGTGTAGGTTAGAAATTATCTAATGTTGACTGTATGTCAAATGAGATGGTTAAAAAATGCAGTTAATATAAACTTTAGAAAATCCAGTAATAGAAAAAAACCTTTTGCTCTAGCTCATCTTTTAAATGCCTGAATAATTTAGCTGGTAGATTGCAGGTGTAAAAAACTCATATGATACAGAGTTTAATTTAGCTTTTAAAGTCCAAAGCATATGCTATAATGATATATTTTTAAAATATTTACTTATTTTGATTGAATTAATGAGTACATTTGTAGCAAATTGAAATATCAAAACTGATTTCCACCTTTTAGTTTTCTTCACAGTTGTTAGTATGGGGTTGTGCTTTGGATTTGTGCTGAACATAGGGTTGATAATGCAGAGATATTTCTATTATTGCTGAGCAGGTCTTATACAGAACCCAGGCCTTGTTTGCTTTTCATACTGCCACACTAGTGAGGATGATGAAGGAGCATTGGAGGATGGAAGGAGACACAGCCAGGACAGGTCACCCTGTCCCCCAAAGGGATGTTTCAGACCATATTGACATCATGCTCAATATATAAAGTGGGAGGGGGGAAGAAGGAGGAGGGGATGTTTGGAGTGATGAATCTTCCCAAGTAACTATGTGTGGTAAGGCCCTGCCCTCCTAGAGGTGACTGAACATCTTCCTGCACATTGAAAGCAGTGAATTGAATCCGTTTTCCTTTCATGTGTGTATGGCCTTTGCTCTTTCTATTAAACTATTTTTATCTCAACCTGTGTGTTCTAGCTTTACTCTTCCAGTTTTGTTCCAGACGCTGCTGGTGGGGGAATGAACAAAGAGCTTTATGGGGCTTGGTTACTGGCTGGACAACATGCCATTTTATACAAAACATCCATTATTTTAATGGTTTTACCTGAAACTTTATAATGCTTAATATTCTGTTATTCTTTTTTTCGCATAAATTCAGTAGTCCATGCTATTGAACATAATAGTTCAATTTTTAACATTGTACCTTATCCCTGGATCCTTCTTGTTTATGTATATTATACATGGGTACCTACAAGTAAAAGGAAAGATAAAAAGATAAAATTGGAAAAACTCAAAAGTCAGTAATTGGTGTATTTCACAATGATACAGAAGCCTTGGAAAGGCAGTGATTCATCCACTGCTGGGCATAGCATATAAAGGCTAATGTTAAATATTTTTTTGTCATTAAAATTGACATGGTGGTAAATGAAGGAATTTTCTTTTTTGCTATTTATTTATATTTGGCTACATGGTGGATGGAATGTCTGCTTAAAAACAAAGAACCTTTCACTAATGCTTACTTTTTTGCCTCATTTATCTTACATACTATCAACAAGAATCAGCTTTCCTTCTGCAAAGAAAGCCTAAATGCTTATCACACAGATGATATGCAAGAAAAAGCTCTGAATTTGTGGGCAAACTCTTATCTGTGGCATGCAGAAACACATTAAATATCAGAAAAGAAATGCATCAACATTAATGTCAGTGAGAAGGGAAGCAGGACCTGTCACTTTGATTAACATATCACCTGACAGAACTCCTTCCTGTGCACGGAGAACAAATATATAACTCTGGCAACCAGTCAGAGTTGCTGTTTTCTCAAGTCACAGTTATTAATTGCATTGTAATCTTTGTTGCACCTCAGCTTGGTTATCCTATAGTACATAAGACTGAAGGCCAGACTTCTTTGTTTATATTTGCCTTGTATCAAGTATATTAGACCTGTTTCTTCTTAGATGAGAGATTAGCTTTCCAAAACTGTTTATACCACTCCTTTAATGACCCTTTTTGCTAGTATATTCTACGAGTGGTTTTACATAATGGATTTTCCAGAACTATCAAGGTCATTTTTTATGTCTGTCTTCTTGTTTTGTGAAATAACCTGGTGTATGCAAATGACAGATTTCTCCTGTCAGGGTGACTGCAAATCAGGAACTGTATACGTATCTAAAAAACCATGAAATATCACTATATTTAAGATGTTATTCTAGTAATTCATATTTAATACACTTTCCCAGCCATTCCATTCTGACTGTAGCTCAATAACACCACAAACGGATAACAGTAAAATGGCACCATCAGAAACTCACAGTCTCATCCAGTGTCACAGGGACTTAAATGAAACACAGTCCAAGTGTGTCTTCCTATCCTGCTGTTACACACCACTGAATATTCTATCCATCCTGACATTTAGATTAGTTCAACATAGTCCTTGCTTTCAATAAAACTTTCCAGGAGACATAAAAAACAATTTCATTCTCACTGCTATGTTTCAATTTTACATCCCCCTCCTCCTCCTGCAATCGTGGCAGTAAAGAACAAGAAGAATCAAAAGGTACTGGCATCCAAGGATTTCAAAAGAGGGACTAGCACTGTTACCAGCTGTCCAGGCCTATTTAAGTATGTTCAGGTTTTGGTAAGGAAAGCAGAAGACCATATATGATTTAACTATCTCCCACAGTGGTCATCAAGTTTAATCATTTCCTAACACATGGCTTTTAGAAGGAATATAAAACCAGATTTCTACTCTCCCCATTCGAAATATAAGCAGATTGCAGTCAGACCCTATGACATTTGGGTATTCCACACTGAGTACCCAAACTGTTTTTTCTGCTCTGCACTTAAAACGCTGCAGGAAGCCTGTGAAAAAAGTGCCTTTAAGAAAGATCACACAGACAATTATCATTAGTTTAACTAAAAGCATTACATTGTAATTCATAAAGTTTCATGGTAATCTAGTGTTGAAATTATACTGCACGGAGTATCTTCATTGAGATATAATTTCATGGAACACTTTGTTTCTCTCCTTTGACTTTCACTGCCCCATCAGATTACTTCCTCACCCATAATTTCTGAGATGTGTTTAGCAGCATATAATGGCTTGAGGAAAATGCATGTTGCTTTTTGTGTCCTTTCAGGCTATTAATCATTAGTAACCTTGTATTCAGAGTTAGTTCATTAAATATGTATGCCTTTTGGTAATCTGATGCCTAATATATATTGCAAACATTGTGCACTAACAGCAAGTATATTCTCTCTAATGGGTTTTGTAATTGTAGTACCATTTTGGAGAAGCCTGTGAAGTCTGAAATTCTGAAAGTGTCAGTAAAACAGATTCTCTTAAATGATAGCTCAGTAATAAACACAGGGACAAAAGTATTACTTTGAAAAATGATCAGATAAACTGTTTAAGGAACTGAATTATAAAGATTCATCTTTATTTCAATCTGATGAAGAACACAGTGATGAGGAGGAAAAAGGCAAATCAGAAATATTGTAAGATATCATGGTACTATGTCATTGTTCAGTCCACATGTCCTCCTTGCTCTAAAACAAGACTACTTCAAACTTTGTAAGGTTTTTTTGTTTGGGGGTTGGTTGTTTTTTAAATTAGTTTGGTTGTTTTATTCCCAGTTGCAATGATCTTTTTGAGAATTAGGTAATTGAGGACTAGCAATATCTTGGTGGAGATCGGAACAAATTTTCCTTGTTCTACAAATAAAATACACCATTAATATTTGCAAAAAAAGTTTCAATAATAGGAAAACTGACGTTTCAAGCATCTTTAATATATTTGTCATAAGCTAGTAAGCCTGCAAAAATAAGGACAATATTTTATTGCTAACTAAAAAAATATAAAACTAAACCTAACTATATTCCTGTATTTATGGTACTTTTCCCTCTGTGTTTGAATGAGTTTGCATAGGATATGATGAGCTGTCAGCAAATATTAGACATGCTTTAGATCTGATTTAGAAAATTTATCTGGATTGCAGCTAGAAATAGCAAGTTGTGTTTTTTAGGTACATGAGTACCTAACAGGTACAAAGTTTGGCTCTCATTATTACCTAATTAAAAAAATATTCATTAACAAATAGGATTATAAAAATACTTTTTTTCCACTTAAAAAGGTTTTTCAACATATTTACTTGCAACATTCAGAAACATCACTGGCATAAAGGAAGGTTCATTGAATTTGAGGCGTGCTGACTCCAGAATTTACAAGTCATTACAAGTGGGGAGTGGCTCTGAGATTCTAAAAGATATTCTAGCATCTAGTATCTTTTTTGCGGTGCAAGAAAATCTTTAAGAACCTTGCTAATCACAAGACTCCAACAAGAATGGAAAGGTGTTACTGCCTACACAGGGATGAGCCATATTGTAGGATGCATGGTAAAAAATATTTTGGGGTGGTGTAACGCTTATTTGGGTATGTTTAGCAGATGAACAAGACATGGTATAATAATAACAGTATCAAGGTGGGTTAGGAAAGCAGACGTGGTCAAATGCAGAGATGAGCTAAGAGACCTGAGTGCATGAAGACAGGTGGCAACTATGGACACTTGTCTGGCCATGTCCAAATGTTTGTGCTGTGCCTATCAGGAACACCTCAGCCTGACTCTTGGTTCAGCCCAGGGGCATGGAGCTGCTGCAGCCATGCCTCTCCCTGTTGAATTCAGCAAGTCCCTTATAGATCAGAGCCCTCAGACCAAGGTTAGTTTTCTTAGAGGAATATGTAATTTGTAGGAAGGACTAGCTCCCTTCAGCAGCAGTCATCAACCCCTCATCCCAGAAAATTGATATTTAATTGTTTGATTGAACAAATGATGAATCTTGAGGGATTAACTTTATATTATTTGGAAATGTTTTTGGGTTTTTTTTTTTTACAAAATATGTAAACGCTTATACCAGCATTTACTAATAGTTGGTTTTGTCCATCAAGAAAGACTCAGTGGAGTTAGAGAAGTTACAGAGAAAGGTAACAAAAATATAAGGGAACAGAACACTTACATTTTAAGGAGAATTTTAAAAGGTTAGGACACTAATTTTAAAAAGAGAAGGATAATTACTAAGATTTCAAACAACATGGAAGTGGTGGATAAGCTGATACAGTGTAGTTATATTTGCCAAATCCCATGCTAATAAGAAGAGGGGGCTATCACTGAAGCTAGTACAAGATAAACAATTTAAAAGTCCTTAAAACATGAGGCAATACAATTCCAGAATTTATTGCTACAGTAATTTGTGGATGAAAATTGTATCATCAGGTTTTAAAGTGGTTTAGACATATTCACAGATAACAAGTCCAGAGATAGATACTAAAGTGCAAGTACATAGGAATGTACTTACAACATCCTGAATTTAATGATTGTGGCTAATAGAATTTACAAGGGAAATAGACTGCTGTAGCCAGGCTAATATATAAGTTTTAAATGGCATATCCTACTAACATTTCTGAAAGAAAGACTAAATATATGGTCCCACATCAGGAGCATGTCTTTCACTCTTATTTATATGGACTTCCATCAGTTTCAAGAGCCCATTTTCTTAAGTCTTACACACATGAATTTCTGAAATTTGTGATTGATGGTCCACCTGCTGCAGTTTTCCACTGGATATGTACTTTTGCAGACAGTTTATCTAATTTCCACTATCACACCAGTGTAGTAAAAACAATAACAGGTTTATAGCTTCAGATTGATAAAAACTGCAGAAAGGTGAAATTGTAATTAAAGAAACATGTTCCAAAAAGAAATTATAGTGACAACTAATCAACTTAGCATTAACAGCATGAATAAAATATCAGAACAGGAAATATTGCTTTAAACCACAATCTTAAAATATAACATTAAAAGTGCTTCAGGCATTTGTTAGGAAGTACCCAGATACAGTCAATAGACATCATATTTTTAGAAGATTCTTTAACATCAGTCAATAGAAGCATTCAGTTAGGTCTTACTGTTTAAAGAAGGCTCTGTTGTTGGGTCAAATAGTTTGAGAGCGTTCTGTTTCCTCAATCACAAAATAAAACACTTTATAGTTCATCATTTTTATAGGAGAGCACTGTCCCTTCAGAAAAGTGAGAATTTATAGCAAACATAAAGAAAAATTTAGAAAGATTGCTCTTCCTTGACCTTGAGCGAAATTATGAGTTTTTTTAGAGAGAAATTACTCCATCGATTTATAAAACTTGTTGACTGGCAAAGATGTTACTAAGAACTTATGGAACAGAAATATCTTTTCCTTCATATTGGCTTTGCTCATCCCAGAATTTATTGCATTTTTAGTTGAAAAGAGGGCTGAGTAAAGTGTTCAGATAACTAGTAACAGCTAGCTATTTTTTCAGTCCAGGTATGAAGAAAAATAATAAATCTATCTGCTACCGACTCACGAAAACAATACTAGAAAGACAAGTTGTAATATTATAGACCTGGCGATTCAATACCTCTAACTGTTTTATCTGAGTATCACCTTCATGTTACCCATTTCTCTAAAGAGGTCTTATTTAAAGCTAATGACAACCAGCCAGATAATTTTAAAATAAATACATTATTAAAACCTCTAAATATTAAAAATTCAGGAAACTCTTGTATGCTGTGAGACATTGGTTTGCAAGGCATAATTGTCTTAGCGCTCAGCCTGGGCAGCTTTTTAACAAACTGTAGTGTAGTGTTTCTGATAATACTGCTGGAATATTTAGAGCAAAAGTTTTAATCTCGTGATATGGAATGTGTCCTCTTGAGCATAAGGCAAGGTTTAAAACTGTAAGGGATACTTTTCATCAGTGTTAATTGCCAATTGTTCCAAATATTCAGAGACTCT
Source organism: Turdus rufiventris (assembly GCA_013186435.1). NCBI lineage: Eukaryota > Metazoa > Chordata > Aves > Passeriformes > Turdidae > Turdus > Turdus rufiventris. The sequence goes on from PYHW01010271.1 coordinate 2,925,092, forward strand.
AAAATTAAATACATAGATCATTTATATTGAATGTTCTAGAAATTCTCTCCTAACCTGAGTGCAGTCTGGAAAACTTAGGCATTACTGCCTGCTATGTGTGCAGAATCTAAATTAAATATTTAAATCCATTGTCTGAATCTGCAGGTGCAAAATGGTGTGTAAAATCAGTAACTGTCCCAAAAATCACTCCAAAAAATAGATGCCCAGTTTAAATAATCAGAACTAATAACACTGCTACATCTGTAACTTCTGTGATTTCATGATTGCTGTAAAGATGTTTTGAATGCATCTATTTCTATGCAAATTCAGTGTGAATATGTCTGTTTATATGCAAATAAAATAGAAGAAAAGGGATTTTTTTAAAGATGATTCACATCTTAAATGTAACCATTAAAATACACTGTAATATCTTTGTTCTTTTGGTGTAATTGCTATGATTTCTTTGAAAATTTCCATCCATCTCCAATTGGTGCCGGGCATATTTTAAATAATAGAATCTGTTAACATAAAATTAAGGATAGCATCAGAAGCTTGCAAGCAAAGTTCTTTGCAAAACCGTCAAAAATAGTGAAAAATATAGCATAGAGGTTCAGAGTTACAGGAAAAATTAACATTTCAAAATATGAAGTTAAGAGTTTAAGTTATATATAGAATATATATGAAATACAAAGATGAGTTGAAGTTAACCCTCTCTTCTTAGACATCACACTCATATTCTTCTTTCTTCCTCTCTCCATGATGCAATTGTTGTTTCTAGTTTTCCTGAAGGAACTTTAAAAACATTAAACTCATAAACTGAATATTCACTTTTACAGATTCATGATAAGCATATTTCCCAGAAACTATAGTTTTGGGATAGTCTTTATGCACAAAAAAATGTCTGTATTCTGTGAATTGCACCAGTATTTTACACTAGTGATAGCAGGTTATTCTTAAACATCTCTGGAAGCTCAAGCGTTCTTTGGAACTAGACAGTGAAGTCCAATTTATCTTCAGGCAAATGATCCTTTAAAGGAAATCTGGCAATGTGATTGTGTTTTCTCCATGTTTTAGTACTCAGTTGGACTTCATTTGTGCAGGTATTTTTTTATCCTCCAGAACAATCCTTGTGAGAGTAATATGACTCTGAATAACAGAATGATACTAAAAGGATGTGATTGTTTTCACTTCAGACATTTAGAAGACCTCTAAGCCTGGACACTTTTTATACCGAATGATTCACCTCCAGAGATTCAGCCATCCTGTAGTTCTTAAAAGTGCTATATCTGATGGACTGAATTAGTGAATTTCTGCTCAAAGAGGCTCCAGCTCAGCTGAGGGTCTCTTAAAGTCAAGGCAAAGTCTGCATACAGGAACAGTGGAATGTTTGATAATACTCAGAGTGAATGCTTTTATGGTGTCTGATTAGATTTTCTTTGTGTCGATTGCCTTATCTCCAGAATGTACCTTAAGCAGAGCCTGTCTCCATCTTCATTAGGTAGTTAAAGAGAGAAGAAAGATGTCCTCTTCTCTTATGCTACTGTGGCTGAACAGAGTCTTAGATAAAACATGTAATTGAATAGATGTATTTATTATATCTGTTTAAAGATATTATGGTAACCTTCTTTTAAGGGGTTGACTTCTAATGTGCACTCATGGCCTCTTTTATGTCGAACCTATTATATGTGTGAACCAGTACCTTGCTTTTTGAGGTAAGCTCTCTTGTAAAACATATTTATAGGTTTCAGTCTAGTGGTATGCTAATTGTCTTTCATATCTTCAGGGATAAAAAGAACATGCCAGCATGAAGAACTTGGATAGCACTGGCTTCACATTACTGACAGTAGTACTGATCGATCTCTTTCCTAGAAACTGATTTATCTACAGGTTAAACTTGAAATAGAAACTTAATTGTTTTGATTATAAAATCATAATGTACCGAAATTCTGATGAAAATAGATTTACATTTTGAAAGAAAAGCATTGCTCCCTTTTAAACATGAAATCATGACTCTGAGAAATTCAGCTTCATGTGAATTCCATATTAGATGAGTATTATTACTTCTCCAAGAACTTATTTGCAAACTACCTATCTAATAACTTATCAGCAAGAACCAATGAACTAACCCACACTGTACCATTTCATTTAGGCTAGAAGAATACACATTAAATTGAAAGCCATCCATACAGTAGATATTCAAAGCATGAGAAAAAGCTTGGAGCTATGACACACAAACTAAGTAAATAAATTGCCTATTTTAAATACTCTACTGATTATCATAAAGCAGACTGAGAAACACTGAAATTGCCTCTTTCTTCCAATATTCCATTTACTTGAATGCATTGTCTCAGTGTTATATTGATATAAAGATGCTTGAAAATGGTGCTTGTAATCTGCATTTTTGATCTGTTTAAAGAGCGGCTGGCTTCAGCAGTACATTAATGCAAATCTAATGTACCTGCTGGTATGATTAGCTGAATCAAATGATGGCATTTAAGTAACACCTAAATAATCTTAATTAGGATCTTCAGCTCATCTTAGCACTTGGAACTCTACAGATGGATAGTCTTAATTATCAGCCTTTTGATTAGGATAACAGCTCTAATCAAGATGATGTGGTTCTGATAGACAGCATATCAGTAAATTAATGACTGTTGTTAAAAGGAAAACATAAGTGAAAAACAAGAGCTGTCTGCTATCAGGAACCTGGTAAAAGAATAAAGTCTACAGTATGTGAAGAAATTAATGCTTTGTGGGAAGAACATAAGTATTCACATTTGGTATGTGTGGAATGGAGCCAATAACGCCTACCCTCACTTTCTCCCTTTCTACCCCCCGTAGACTAAATATGGATGTGTTCCCTCTTGCACAGACACAAATCATAAGTAATGCAAATTAGTTTATAAACATTCCTTTTTGACATCTTGTGATTTTATGAATGTCCGATGGACACAGGGCATATTAACCAAACATCAATTAATAGGTTCCAATATGTAGGCAAGAGGAACAAATGGCTTTTCAGAGTTGTTAGTGGATGATGTTCATTTGAAATGGAAACTATAAATTTAAAAGTATTGCTAAATCACTAGAAACACAAAAACACATGAAAATGCAACATGTTCTTGCGGCCAACTTACATGGTGTAACATCTGCTTCTGCGATGTTTCATCATTGACTGCTGGAAAATAAATGTGTTAGACTAATTAGGATACCATGGTAAAATATGATAAAGTGTTTGTTAATGTTATCCAGATATTGAAGTTATTAGTTAAGGGTTGAAAATGCCCTCCATTTAATTTTAATTTTTTGTGATGGTACATTTTATTTATGTATCAGTAGGTGTTTGCAGAAGTTATTTTGTATTAGAAAATGAAGGACATTGAAACATCAGCTGTTTCTACCTAGTCCAGATCATTATAATAAATAATTTCTTACTTCCTGACAACAGTGTGACCCATAGGAAAAAAATTGTTTTCAACTATAAATGAGTATCTTTGGACTTACTTTTGGATACCCTCCAATCCCCTTACTGAAATAAACAAACTTCACCGCTCTAGTAAAGGGAAAGCAAAAAACCCAAAAACACCCTCCAAACCAAACCATACCAAACCAAGAAACATCCTAAACTACACAAAACCAACTGACTTGAAGAGAAATTATTTAATGAATGTAGAAGGCAGTATCTGGAGATGAAAAACGGGTATGTTTTAGCAGAAGAAATAAGCAGGAGGAGAAAAGTATCTGACACCTAAAATAACAAACAGTGTGAGAGTAGTTTATGTATTCCATCTTGCCAATGTGCTCTTTGAATATTCAAAGAATTACAGGAGACAAGGCCTAAGGGTTTTTGCTTTCACACTTTATTTCCAGGGAACAGTGGCATATCACTGTTACTCCTATAAACACTTAATGTGGAAACAAGATGTTATATACAGAATAAGTGATCTATGATCAAACTAACCCTGCGTGCCACAACAGTTAATAGGTTTATCTGACTAGGACTGTCTATAAGATCAAATTACCTGAAAAATGTTGGTTTTGGACACATGAAGAGGGAAGTTTTGAGAAGCAAGTGGCAGCCATAAATTGTTTTGAGACGTAAAAAGAAAATAATTTTAAAATAATGGTGTTAGCACTCTTCACAAAATCATATTTGGAGGAAATATTAATGAAGACTCACCATTTTCCTGATTATATTATCTGATAATCAGTCAGGTCACACACTGCAAGACCTCCTTCTGAAATTGGAGGAGAGCAATGACACTAAGATTGCTCAGAGAGTGTTAATAGTAGTGATACAGGATTTCTCTTTTAAATTTGCAATCACTTCATTGATTTATATAAAATACCATGTCAAAGAGTCCAATACAAACAGTTTGGATGGTATGTATGAACTATATTCGGTTAAGATAAAACTGCCCCCATAATATTATGGTTTGTGTAATTTCGTTCAGTTCTTGATTCTCCTCAAAACCTCTCCCCATCTAATTTACAGTTATTAGAGATAAATGATTTAAAAGAAAAATTTGGGCTTAAATTCTCCAATTATGCTATCAACTGGGATATAATCAAAATATATCTTTGTTCTAAAAAAGTTCTAATACATTTGAACACGAGACAATTTGTAACAGATTTAGAGGAATGGGAATATTAAAAAAAATGCAAATAAAGCCAGATTTTGAGCTTCAATACACATATGATTTTAGTACAAGCAAAGTATACTTGCTCTCTGCCTGTCTTCCATTTTAAGTGTGTTCCTAAATTTGGCCCACTGCATATTTTTTTACAGTTTTTATACAAATTACAGCCTTAAGTATTTTAAAAAAGAGAATAGAAGAGACCAAAAATGTTTCTAATAAAAATATTTCTTCATTTCTTATATGCATACTTTTAAATAGATCAGTCTATTATATATAAGCCAGATCTAAAAAGTATGTTACCTTTTCTACATGTTCCCAAATCCCTCGTGAATTACGTGTCTCAGCAAAACAAGATCCAGAATCAAACAATGCATAAAAGGTAATACCTTGATAATCCTTCGTCCATCCTCACCAGCCTAGTAAAGCCTGAATTTACAAAGGTAATACATGCTGAATAGAATAAACACAGATATGTAGCTTAATAAATTGGGAATTTAATATAATCTGAAATGTATTTATTTTATATTACCTGCAATCTATCTGTTTAAATTAATTGATATTTAATAAACACTTCCATAGTGCTTGCTCTAAAATCAGTTAAACGCTGATTTGCAAGTAAATAAACATTACTAATTTATATTTATATTTATAAAATAAGGCCCTGATCCTGCAAGTGGAACCACATGATGGATTCTGGTACCACACTGTCCCCAGTAGGACACTGGAAAACAAAACACAGGAGATCTCGCAAAGGTTGAAAGGAAACAACAACAACAAAATTATCTTGCATGTTTTGGCTTGAGAGGTTTTGTCTGTTCTTCTTTGAGAACTTTCATAAACTGCCATGTGGTTCCAACACCCTGTGAAGAAAAGCTGGAATAGTGCAGGCTGGATCCTCATGGAATACAAGCTCTTTGCCTTCTGACACCTCTGTGGATGCACAGGTACACAACAAGTGAGGCCCTGGTCTCAGACATCACTATCTGAGTATTGCATGTGTTTCCACCCACAATTTAGTGTTTGCATTCATAACCAGCTTTGTAGGCCTTTGCTGACTTTAGAAGGCTGCTTTGTCTTCATCTTTGCTGTCATTTCATTTATGTAAAGGAAATAAGCTCTAGTGTGTTTTGAATTGTATAGAGATCTTTTAAAAAATGAAATTCTGTATACTGAAAGACTGAAATGAGGACAGGCTTGAGAGGATATGGAAGGAAAAAAAAAAAAAAGAAAGGGCACAACATAACAAGACCCTGAATGACGTTTGATATTGAAATTGCTCATCACTTACCATGGTACTAATTGCCCTCTATCTATGACTTTTCCATTTAAAATTATATGCTTCCCTGAAGTAGATTATGGCTATCAATTAATCACAACAATGACATTTCCAACTGAGATCTGGATCAATGTCATTAGTGAGTGAAGTCTTAAAATTCATATTCCTCAAAAAAGCCTAAAACCATTCAACATTTTAAGACATGTGTTTTCTAGGTTTTTGCATTTTTCACACTTTATTACACTTCTCCTTGTTGCTGATACAAATTACCTGATTCAAAATATTTATACCATAAAGTTAAACCCATGAAATGTTAATGCCACATGATGTTAACAAGGATGTGGGAATTAACTACTCTAAGAAGTTGTGGAAATAATTTCTTGCTTGTCTTTCCTCTAGAAGACTACAGTATTTTCATTTATTTTCCATTCAGGTTTTTACCACAGAATTGGATAATTAAGTGCCAATTTAAGACATATTAAGCAGAGAAAATTAAACTGAGTTTGGCAAGCAAGATGTGAAAATACATCTAAAATATATTTGGAACATAGTAATAGTTCTTGAGTTCTTGGATTAGATATTTTGTATGGATAGTACATGCTGACATGATGCCTAAAAAGTAGGCAGATAATTTTATCATTATCTTAATAATTTTATTTTTTTATTGATAATGTCTCTTTATGTGGAGTAAATATACTGTGGCTGAAATGTTTCAGAAGTTTACCTATACATTCAAGTGATCTGGTAGCTACTGCTAGATATTAGGTTACACTTGAAATATAATTCACCGAATTTTAAAAATATTTTGATTACACAGCATTGTAAGCACAAAAATATATATCTGAAGATACAGAAAAATCTCATAGTGGCTAAATCTCCTACAGATCCTTTTGATCCACTGACTCCTGCGTATCCATTTTTTTCTGGAAGAAAGGGACAAAAGCCTGAGGTGTGGCAATATTTAATATATTCAATAGTGAAGGTACACCAGGCCTTGCTTTTGACATAGCTCTGGTGTCCCAGTGAGAAAGGCGTGGAGTGGTACTCGGTGTGACGCACCTGCAATCACACATAGGCACCCACCTTGGTCCTCAACTATTCTTTTCCCCCAGCCTGTATTTCACATCAAGGAAGAAAAGATGTCTCTCCCGTTACATACAGAAATTCTTCGTAGTCCCACTGTTGGCTAAGATTGGTTGACACCAGATCTGAACTATTCACATGAAATCATGAACAATTGTCCAAAGTGAAAAGATATTCCATTGCTATAACTACACAATATGCCATACAATAACATATTCTGATAACGTCATAATAGCAACAACAATAACAATGTTAAAATAATAGTAATGAGTATTACAATAAGTAACAGCTTTAGGCTTGATACTCTATTGACTGATCTAACTTCAGACAATTGAAATGTGCATCTGGCCAAAAGCAAATTATGTTTCAAGGGAGGAGGGTGGTGTCTGTGTGTGTTTGTGTGTGCGTGTGTGTGTGCGCGCGCGCGCGCAATCATGCATTTTATTTTCTTTGTGTAGTAACCAAGTCCTATTTTTTTTTTGTATGCAAACATATTATTAGCACACAAACACACACACATATATATAAATAAATACATATGATATATATGCATGCACACAAAGACATTCCACTTACCTAACTTTTTAACAAGACCCTCAACGCAGATTCCGAATAACCAAAGTCACAAACAATCAAACATATACTTATCCTGTAATATGCATTAATTTTCTTTTCTTATGTGATGCATTAGTTTTATTTTCGTATCAGGCATAATTGAAAACAAGATTCAGAGGCCTGTTTTGTACATGATGGAAAAATTTTGACTTTTATTCAACTAGGCTGTTCGAAACAGTTCACAAAAATTCTAATGGCAGTTTTACAAAACCCCAAATTTTCTTTTTTCTCTGTAAACTGAATTTGTTGGCTTCAATTTATTAACATTTTCAATTAAAAATCAATCAAGCAAATAAAAAAGTAATCAACCTTGTGTTCTTAAAAATCAGTTGTTGCAATATAAACAACTGTACCTTTAAGAACTTAACATTAATTGGTAGTGTCTAATAAAGAGTCAAACTGTTCATCTTAATTTAAAAATTACCTGTTTCAATGTAGTTAGAATAAGGAGAATGGAGATAACTGATATTGGCCTTAATAATTTTTTCCATTACTGAACTGCTGACTATATCTGTAGTCTTTAAATTCAAAATTATTAAAATATTTGAAAAAAACTTTTCTAGAAAATAAGTTTATATCTATAGAATACTGAATTACCTTTTCATATTTTTAGCTCATACCGACTAAGCTATTTATAAATGCATACTTAAATCAGAAAAAAGAACAAAGCCCATAAACATTATCTACTTGCCAGAGGTTTTAGCTTTAAAGCAATATACTTAGTTAAAGTACTCCAAGTGTTATTAATTTCAGGAAAAACTGATTCTGGACTTCAGATATTGGAAAATTAATCTTGGGCAAACAAGACTTGACACTAATTGGTTACAATGCTTATGATAACAAACTGTTAACAGAGGAGACTTAGAGTGTCAATCGTCAACCAGTCAGTTGTATCAACAACTAAATGCTTATTTAATCAAGTTGTAGAAGGTAATCTTAGCAGGGTTCAAGTTTATTTTGTTTCCTTAGGTTTTTGTAGGTGGTGGAAGCAAGGAAGGAAGGAAGGAGGATAGAGGCACATAACACTAACAGGACATATTTGATGTAAAAAAACAGATTTTAATGAAATTACAAACTAAAGATTTAATTGACATAGACTGAAAGTGTGCGGATAACATCAGAAATGAATATACATGATCAATGTATGCAACTTGTGAATTTTGATGGAATCATACTGTCACTACTACATGAGCGAGACATTTCCCACTTTAGTTTCACTGTATTTTAGCTATTGCTGAAAAGCCCGCCTCAAAGAAATACTTTTAGTAAATTATTAATATTTCAGACTGGTTTTAAAATCTCCAACGATTTTATCTCACATGGGTTATAGATATAGCTAGAGAATATTTTGGCTCATGACATTGAGAAAATAGGGATATATACCAAAGTTAAAATTAGTAATTGCTTGCTTGCTTTGGTTTGGGGGTTATGTTTGTAGTTGTTTACTTGTTTTATTTTGCTGTAAGGTCTGAATAATGCAAACTTAGAGACCATCACATTCTTTTTTCTGTTGAAATAAAGGGAAAAAAAATTAAGTTCTTGCCTTTTGTTTTCTGTAAGATACAGTTTGAAAACCAGGCATACCGCTTGAAGACAGTCTGAAATACCCAGGCCCACTGATTTTTAAGGCAAAAAATGCAAGTAGAAGAGGTCAAATAAACAAAATACGTGAACCAACCTTCAGATGAGAGTCTATCTTAAGGTAACAGGCAAATTTTACCTTATACAGGAAAAAAAAATTCTTCTCATCTCAGGAAATTCTTTTTCTAATAGTTAAAGTGGCACAATGATAAAGGTCCTTTTGAACATCAGCACTCTGAGAAAATTTGATATTTTCAGTAGAAATTATTAGTTTGATATACTGTTTTAAGATAGGAGACAGATTTAATCATGTCATTTGTCTAGTCGTGATCAGAATTGTAAACAGTTAAATGCTTTGAAAGTATATGAATACAAGCACAGAAGAAAAAACATGATGAGAATTAGGAAAATAAATGTCTACAAATTTATCCTTATTTAACATATCTATTCTTTATCCTGAATAGAATCGTATCTGTTTATGTGCTTAGACCTGCAAATGCAATTTGGGAGCTATCTTTAATGATGACAATGGTAGCACTTCTGGAGGCTGACATCGCCACGTCCTAAACCTAGTATAAGCAGGAAAATTTTAGAACACCACTATGTGAAATAGTATCAATATTGCTATATCATTTTTTAAGAGAAAAAAAAAGAATTCCATTATTTTCTTGAAAATATATGTATATGGTCAGCGCAGCTCTTTAATCCCTGAGACCTTGCATTTATTAATTGAACAAGATAGCACTTCAGTTTTTGTCCTTACTGAAGAGATATATATTGGTCTTCTATTAAATTTATGAACCTGATTCATAGTTAGTTCTTTTCATACTGGTAGTTTCATTCAGTAAAAAAGTTAAGTAAATTGATGCAATTTATTTTGCCAAAATTATTCATGGCACACAACCAAAAACTGAAATCTACTGTGAAATTCACTGGTATCTTCTTATATCTACATCTGGTTTAAATACTCCTCTCTTGTTCATTCTCACCATATCAACAGCCATCTACTAATACAGATCACAGCTATTCTGTGCAGGTAGGAGCTTTATAAAAGAGACAGATGCATACACTTTAATGCAATTTATAAGAATAATGTTTAGTTTCTCTATTCTGTATTCAATTGCCTTCTCAAATTGGCTGTTCCAAGCAAAGGACATTAACTTCACAATGGAAAGAAAATGATCAGGGAAAGAAATCACATTTTTCCATAGGGAAAGGAGGATCACTGTTGAAGATAACACAATTGCTTTTGAGACAAATAACTTTGGAGTTCTTTAATACTCCCTGAAATATGTCTCTAACCTTTTGCTAGTACTGTATTATCCAGTCGCTCTGACTATGGTTATTTCGTACATTACATGGATGAAGAATGCCAGGGTCAGGTATCCTTCAGAAAGCAGTATATAATCAGGAGCACTGCTGTCAATTTGTGTTGGCTTTTTGAAACGAAATTTCACAGGCTGCCTATCTGCCTGAGTTCTGGATGGCTCCAACAACATAGATCTTCATTAGCATTTTCAAATAGAACTATTATAGTTTCGAATCAGCCCAGAATCTCTAAAGATGTTAGATGGTATTAAGTGGTATTGTCAACTGTTCACTGGATGTCAGCATTAAGTCATGTGAGTAAGTTTCTGTACCAAAATAAGACATTTCCTCACATTCAACCTGAAGGAAAGAAGTAAAGGAAAGCAAAAACTGTAACTCCAAAGATCAAAGATCCTTTGCTTTCTGGTAAATCTGGTTAAATGACTAAGGATGGTACTGCAAAGGGAATTGATGAAGTGGTTAAAACTGGTGTGGGAGTGGTTTGAATGATATTCAGTCTGCTGAGGCAGTTCAGAAAATTCAACTTGTGATCTTATTCAATGTGTCTGATTTTACCTAAAACAAATTACAAAGCACTCACACAATATTTGACCTGTGGAAAAAATGTACAGATAATTGCAGCAACTTCATCTGACATTAAAGGAACAAGGTTTTGTCTCGGTGACCAGTTGGATGAGTGCTCACAGTTATTCAGGTGTTCATAATGGGGTCTTCTTTACTATAGTCAGGATAAGGTTCTTTATATCTCTGCTTTATTAGTAGTTTTGATTTCTTGAAGGTATTTTCCATTGCTTATATTTAAATTGAAAGAAATAAGTATTAAATTTGCAGTCTCAAGTCACAGATTTTTTATAAACAAAAATATTTTCTAAGGCATTAGTCACTCTCTAGTTTCAATAAGAAATTTAAGATATTCGAGCTTCCCCCTCCTGCCCCATTCATGTTTGCCACTTTTAATAAATATAAACCACATCCTTTTAGCAGGGATAAGGGGATGTCTGTCAAAATTTTTCTCTCTAAGAAAACTGACGACAGAATACCCCATGGACATCATTGTCCAACATTTAATAATCTTAGATCCATTTTGGGATACCATATTACTGATTGTGTAATGCCTGTTATATTACTTAGATTGTAGCTAAAGTTACCACATGGGATACCCCATAAATAGCATAAATAAAAAAAGTTTAGCGATCACCATGAACTCAACTTGATCAGCTTATGGAAAGTATCTTTGGAATATATTCCTCCACACTCTTTTGCACTCAGGCCCATAAACCTGTATTTAGCTGCCAATGCACCAGTTAAGGAGTTTTAGGCACATTCCCATGTCCTATTCACTAGACTAAACTGTCTGTCATAGCTATAGCTGACAGTTTAAAGAGGGATGTATGAGAGATGCTGAAACTACTCCAGTATAAAAAATAAATGATAAAGAGTGCTGCCAAAGAGAGTAGGAACAGTGATCAGAGCACTAATGAAGTACTAAAACATACCCTGAACAAGCTTGTGTGTATTGATTAACTAACCAGGTATTTATTTGTTCAGGGTCCAATTTTAAGATATTCATTATTTTATATGTCTTTGTTTATAAATGTTTGTGTTAGTAAATGAATGTAATGTTTTCCTTTTTGCATGTTTTGTCAAAAGTTATTAGAATATGGGACATTTACAATCCAAGAGCCCAATTGTTAAAATTTATGTGTAAAATTCGAGTCTGGTAGGAATAAAAAAAAGTGTCTGTCTTTAAATATGCAATAACTATTACTACAGTAATGTTTTTTTCCATGGTGAAAATTGCTTTTAATTTATTTATTACAGAAAAAATCTTCTGTATCTGGGAAATTTTGCTATTTATATCCATAACAACATTTTGCAAGTATTGTGCAGGTGTTAAGTGTTGCTCATGAAATACAAATTTTTGGCTCAATGTATCAGCAGGGGAACATAGGAAAGTGAATATTAGTAAGCCATCACAATATTTTGCAATATTTATATAAATAGGACGTCCAGAAGAACACTTCTTGTTGGCTCCTCTATCACTTATGAAACCTCCTGGATGTTTGTGCCCTGCTGTGTTGTTCTTCCTGCAAATAACGGGGTCGTTTCAGCCCCCCACAAGGAGCTGACCTGTAAATATGAAGTTTTTTCTAGTTGTCTGAAGAAGGCATTATTTAATTCTTCATGATCAGAAATGTATGGCAGTGTCACATGTACTGTTTAACCTACTAATCCTGGCCTTTGCCAGCTAGAAGCTGATCCCTAGGCATAGCTCTAGGCATTACTGCTGCAACTTCCACTTCCAGTTTTCTGTGTCTCCCCAGTCGCTCTATATTCTGTTTAAATTTCCTTAAATCACTTGAATTTAGTGGTTACACTGTTCCTGCTGATCTCTAAAACACAATAATTAAACATTTCTCCCCAGGAAAAAAAATAATTTTCCTCTAATCTACATAATGCAGGCACCCTATATATAAAAATTCAATTTGAGAATACCGTATTTCCTACAGATCATGAGAAAATTAATTAATTGAAGATGATGATTAAATTAATTACATTAATTAAAACATAACTCTAGCATAAATATCTGTATGAATTTTCAAATAAGATAATGTAATTCCTAATTTTTGTCAAAAGATGGTATAGCAGTTTAAAATGAATGACTATAAAAGCCAAACCCAAACAAATATATCATTACTAAATAAAATCTTCCAATCCTTTTTGTCTTTCATCTACCCAATTACTTCTGATCTTAATACATTCTTCCATTTATTGCTGGGTTTTTGTCTGGTTTAATGTTGGGGTTTTTTTGGTTTTGGTTTTATTTATTTTCCCCCCCTCCAAGTATTTTTATAATAATTCAGGTGGAATTGTAAAATTTTATCATTCTCTATGCAGCATACTTGGTGATTTGTATTAATTTTGGCTTGTTTTCCATATATTGTATTCTTATAAGAGCAAGGAGTAACCTTACTATTCTTCCTCTCCAGTTAGAAAAAATATTTTACATCTCATCCAGTAATTTAAAAAAATAAATGAAATGTCTCATATTCAGGCCCCGGCAATAACAATGCATTTGAGGAAAGACCCTTTCCTATGACACAGCATTGTTTTGGGGGAAAGCAGAGCCAAGGTACATCTACTGACATCATCTGTATCTTTCAAGTCTGTAGAGGTTTCTGAATAATCATGGCAACACTTCAGACTATTTCTATTTGGCACTTTATATGGTTCTAAAGAGATCATAATACAAAATAATATTGAATATAAATTATATGTGTTACTCTAAACGTACCTTATCATATCCTGTCATGTGCCAAATGCAGCTCTCAAACTGCCAAGGAATCATCTAGTACACAGAGCACAAGGTAATAACTTCAGTGAGTAACTTTTTGTCTTCTGGGAAGTCTTACAACCTAGCAGGTTCATTCATAGCTTAAAAGTGCCTTGAATGCATCCAAAAACATTATACTTGAGCAATGGAAAATGAAAAAAAACCCCTCTTACCAGACTTTTTCCACCTGGATATTCTAAAGGGGTTTTTATCTCAGGGCTCAACAATCTTGTGAATTTTCCCCTTCTTGGTAATATAGAAATATAAAATTAAAAACTTTTGTATCTGATATAATACAATGTGTTGAAATTTTTTTTCCTGAGCTATAGGAGCTTGGAGCTTTAGATCGTCACTAGGTTTAAATTTCTCTTATAAGAAACTTTCTTTTAGAATATTTTTCAGCATACTATTGACATCAGTAGCAATGTACAGAAACACTAGTTAAACAAGAAGTGGTAGGACTTTCTGAAAAACACACACACACTCATACAAATGCACACATAAAATTCAGTGTAAGTTAGCTTACTCCACCTTTCACAGCTCTTTTTTGGGAGGAACAGGGAACCTGACTAAGCTGAATCCTGTCTTTTTGACTACTTGCTGTATGCAGTACAAAAATATCCAGTCTCTGCAATAAGAACCTTATAAGGAGATCAGAAATGCAAAAGGTCTGGGTAAAACCACACGAGATCTACGACTTGTTAAAAAACATGCAGGAGGCTGTTGTCAAAACCCGCAACAGGAATGAAGTTTCCCGGCTTCTGATTTTCTGCCCCATTCATTAAATATTGTTTTCCATTAGATGTTGAGTCCATTTCTCAGCAAACAAAATTATACACTTAGTAACCCTCTATAATATCTTTTAGGATACTATGAAATCTTTTAGGATGAAACTTTCTCTACAAGTATAAAGTCACATTATTGCGTTGCTGGAAGTTAATGTGTTTTCCACAATAACTGCTGACAATCTGAACTACCCATCCAGTAGCCTGTTTCAGACTACTCTGGTTTTGTCAAAATGTTTCTTTCTCACTTTTTAAGACTTTTATTTTTAGGATAGAAAATGCTGTTGAAGTGCAAAAAGTAAACTACATATTTTATTACTTTTATTGAATTTATTGTGAGTAATGGCACACATTTTGAATAAGTAATGCTGCCTTATGTCCTACAAACTACTTTTGGAAACTGAAATAATAAATCTCATAAATTGTGTATTAAAATAGTAAACTGCACATTTGTAAGACATCCTCATTTATTTCTATAAAAACATATCTAAAAACAAGTGGCTGTTTGCCAAGGAGTCAATCAGGTAAGTCCATATGTTATTGACTTCTGTACAGCTCTGCATCATTTAAAAATAGGATCAAAACTGAAAAGCATAAAGCCTTATACTTTAATATGCTTTAAATTTATTTCTTTCATCTTGCGCTCTCTGTGGCAAACAGGTGTGTGAAGTCTGCCTGGATCATTGAATTTTAAAGGTCAGTGTTAGGTCCTGTTACGGGATGCTGATGTTATTATTTGGTCAAAACTCAGTCTTCTTTTTTGGTTTTAAGTAGTCTCTACGTGACTTTGTACACGCTATACAGTTAAATAGAAAATAATTCAAAAGAGAACTTAAAATCAGTTTGTCAAATTTAATATCAGGTAAGGACTAAGGGAACATTGACCCTACCAGTGACATATATATCTTTTGAAATCCATGTGCATTGTACAAATGCAAAGCAATAGTGCACATTAGTGGAGAAATCTGGGCTTATCACAAGTTCTTCAGAGGTGTTGACAACAGGCCCTCGTGTCCGCTGTCTCATGCTCTAGGTTTTACCAGCCACTGCATTTATGAGACATGGCCAAAACTGGGTAGATAAGTTGCCATCAGGTCCTTTTCTAGAAATGTATAGGTAATTTGAATCAAAATGTCTGAAGAGTTTAGAACACTTAGAAAGCAACATGTGACCTACACCATAGCAACATGGTCTAGTTTCCTACTTACCAGGTAAGTTAAGCCAAGGCGCAAAAAGATTTTACAGATCAAGTAAGAATCTACTTTTACCGTGAAAAACAGTAAAATGTTTTCTGCTTCAGTTTAACAGCTTTGCCTTTAAATAAGACTTTAACAGCTCAAATGAGCTCAAGTTTCAGCTGTGGCATTCTTTGCCTTTCTTCATAACACCTTTTAACTGCAAATGACATGCAGTGCTATGAATTCCGAATTCCCTAGACCACTGAAAATCAAGAAAACTTTATGCTCTATATTATAGGAAATCCATTTTGTTTTGCTTCTCACTTTATCATCTGGCAGAAATTTTATTAGTTGGGGGTTTTTTATGAACTTGTTACTTAGTTTTTGAGATCAGAAGCAGGCTGTTATGAGTTTTGAATTATAAAAGGATCTACCACTTTCTGTTTCAAAAATTTAAAAATTGATTATGTTTCTACATGCTTTAAAAATGTTAAATGTCTCAGAGATAACTATGATCACACTACCATCAAATATAATTCTACTTATGGGGAAGAAATATAAAAACTATCCGTTCAAAACTTTATGATTATTTTTTGAGTATTTTGTTTAAGTTCTGATGTTTTTTCAAAGGTAAGTGTTAATTGTCATGGGAATTGTAAGGCTCAAAGAGAAGCCTCTTTTTTCGGGCAATGAATGAGCAGAACTTCTGTTTTGTAGACATTACCATTAAACATCAAATTCGAAATTTCAGCAGATGAGTGTAGTAGACCTTTATATGGTAGTCACTTAGTGAAGTTTTTGCCAGTACATGAGTAGCAACAATGTTCAAGATATGAATAAATACATGAGTATTTAACAATGCTCAAGAGATGCACTTCTATGAACAGCAGAGGTAGCTCTGAAGGCAAACCATTGACAGATAAATCTTGAAATAGTCTCAATTTCCAACCCTTTTCATGCACTGTAATAGTAATGGACTTTTTTTTTTCTTTTTTTTTTTTTAATGGTCAATTTTTTAAAGTATCATATTTCACTGCATTGTAATTTGAGTTACTAAGATGTTAGGACTGTCCTGAGTCATACCAATGGTCCCTCTACCTGAACTTGTACTTGTAAGAGTGGTCAACAGAAGTTTCTACTGATGTGACAGGGTAATTATAAGAGGTTCATTTCCTGAAAAAGTTCTTTCAGCTTCCAGAAAGTAGTTGGAGAGTTAGAGCTCTTTGAAGTTTTGAAATAATTCCTTTTGTTTCTTGAAAAAAAAAATAATAATGTCTGAGAGTTGACATATCAGCATAACTGTTCAAAAGGTGTATTTCAAAGCTTGTATTTGGCTATCCATGATGATAATTGTACTGTGATACAGTTTCACCAACTGGTTATTTATTTACCCAATCAGGGGATATAAGTAATTCTGTTTCACTTTTTTTGTCCAGTCACAAATACTATAAACAACATACCCTTCGGATAATTAAATCCAATCTCTTAAGAATGTAAATGACTATTAGCTGAATTAATTTGCATAATGAATACGTTTAAGAAAGTTGTGATAATTAGGCTGCAGAAAAAAAACACAGCCAAATTCATTGAATAAATAATTCATTGTTGGTTTTTTCTTTTAATTATTCATTCATCTCTGAATGTAACAAGCAAGTCCTCATGTTCAGCAGCTAAATTTGTGGTAGAAAAACCAATGAAACTCATGTTTCACTTCCATGCAGCATTGTTCCCACAATTCACTGTTAGGCTGTTAATTTCTACTCTGCTAACTTATTTATTTTATTAATAGTTTTTCGTTTGGTAACCAGGAGTTCATCCATTTTATTTAAAACTTCTTGATATTTCTAGCTGAATTTTAGTCTTGTTTCTGCTTGGAAAACAATACACACAAAGGATCCACTAGTATTTTTTTCTGAGGAAGTCTAGCTACTCTTTGTGAGAAACATGTTAAGCTTGTTCTTTTGGCTGTAATTGGTTGACTTCCTCTATTTATATTAATAAGAAAAACTTCCCCAGTGTTATGAGAGTTTTACCTTTAGAGAGTTTTTTTCACGTTTTGTTATGTGTCTATGACATTGTATGAATATTTTTTCACATTTACTACAAAGCATTGGGATTAGGAAGAAAGAAGAAAAATTATTTAGCCTTTATGTGGAGTCCAGATTGCATATCCACTACTTATTATTCCTTGTGAACACTTCCTTTTTATCAAAAATTTTCTCAAGTCTTTCCTTTTAATAATAATTGTCTATATGATGACTGCATTAAATTAGTGGCTAAGCAAAAGATGGCCATTAAAGCATTTCCAGAAATACCTCTTGACCATATGCAGTTTTTTGTGCTACAATATAAGAAGGATCGAATGCTATTAGAGAACATCTGTAGAAGGGGCATGAAGATGGTGAAGGATCTAGAGAAGAAGCCGTATGAGGAACAGCCAAGGTCACTTGGCTTAATCAGCTCATAGAAGAGGAGGCTGAGGGGAGACCTCATTGCAGTCTGCAACTTCCTCATGAGGAGAAGAGGAGGGGCAGACACTGATGTCTTCTCTGCATTGATCAGTGACAGGACCCAAGGGAATGGCATGAATCTGTGTCAGGGGAGGTTTAGATAGGATATCAGGAAAAGGTCCTTCACCTATGAGGTGGTTGAGCACTGTAACAATGGAACAGGTTCCCCAGGGAGTGGGTCATGGAATCAAACCTTTCAAGTATTTGGACAATGCTCTCAGGGACATGGTGATTTTTGTTTTGTGCTTTAAATGCCCAGGAACTGGACTCAATGATCTGCGGATGTTGTTCAGCGTGGATTGGCACTATCTTCTATGGCATATTCCTGGAAAAGCTGGTGGCCCACAGCTTGGACAAGTTTACTCTTCACTGGGTAAAGAACTGGCTGGCTGGATGGGCACAATAAGTGGTGGTGAATGTAATCTGCTTTGTGTCTGGCCACTAGTGGTGTTACCTAGGGATCATTATTGGGCCCAGCCCTATTCGATCTCTTTATTGGTGATCTGGATGAGAGGATTGATTCTACCCTTAGTAAATTTGTGGATGACACAAAACTGAGTGGGAATATCAATCTGCGGAAGGGTAGGAAGGCTCTGCAAAGGGATCTGGACCAGCTGGATTGATGGGCTGAGACTAGTGGCATGGGGTTTAAAAAGACCAAGCACTTTGGCCACAAGAACTCCATACAGCATGATAGACTCGGGACAGAGGGGCTGGAAATCTGCTCAGCAGAGAAGGACCTGGGACTGACAACCAATGAACATGAGTCAGTGTGCCTAGGTGGCCAAGAAGGCCAGTGGGATCCTGGCCTGTATCAGAAATAGTGTGGCCAGCAAGACCAGGACAGTGACTGTCCCCTTGTACTCAGCACTGGTGGGGCCACAGCTTGAATCCTGTGTCCAGCTCTGGGCTGCTCAATCCAGGAAGGACATTGGGATGCTGGAAAGAACCCAGAGAAGGGCAACAGAGTTGGTGAAGGATCTGGAGCACAAGGCCTGTGAGAATCAGCTAAGGGAACTGGGGCTGTTTAGCCTTGTCAATAGGAGGTTCAGGGGCAGCCTTATCACCCTGTACAACCACCTGAAACCAGGTTTTAGCCAGGTGAGGGTTTGCCTCTTCTCCCAGGCAACAAGAAATAGGTTGAGAGGACATAGTCTTAAGCTGTGACAGGGCAGGTTTAGGTTGGACATTAAGAAGAATTTCTCCACAGAAAGGATGATTAGACATTGAAATCGGCTGCTCAGGGACGTGGTGGAGTTACTGTCTCTGTAAGTGTTTAAGGATAGACTGAATGTGGTATTCCATGGTCTAGTTTACAAGGTCATGTTCTGTCATAGGTTGGATTAGATGATCTCTTTTGTAGTTCTTTTTCTTCATCATTAAATCTCTGATTCTGTGATTCTTACAGGTCTCTTCTAACTCAGGATATTCTTGATTCTACAATTTCTAATATAGTACAAACTAGAATGCTTTAACTTATTTCAGTTTAGATCCAAGAATACGTGATTTTATATATAGATCCTGTCTTTTGGAATATTCTACTTGTTAATTACAATATGACAATTTTTAGAAGGTCAGAGTTCAATTGTCATGAGACACATCCAGGTATGATGATAGAGTAGTTTTTATCTACAGAAATCTATAATACAATTCATGCTACTCTGTATTGTGAATTGTGAAGTCCTCCTATAACTCAGTTTTCGACAGTTGCAAGGACTGTATCAAGTTTTGGAGAATCAGTAATACAGACAAGCTTGACTCTTATCATGACGCCTGAGAAACTATAACAGCATCATGTGCTCTATGAACTTTCCATTCTTGCTCTCAAAAGATTAATGAAGTGACTTAGCAAAACATGGATTTCTTGTTGAAAGAAAGTAGACAGACAACACAAATAAAAACAAGATTATGGAGAAGGGCAGTTTGTTCTTTCTTATTAAAATGTTATCACTTGAATGTTCCCTGTCTAACTTCTTGGTAAGAAAACTACTTGTCTATTTTTTTCAAGTGACACCTCATCTCATGTTTCTAAGCAGTATTTTTTAGTGATTTGCTTACCTTCTCACTAAATACAAAACCTTCACTGAGGCCCAGGCAGATATTTTAATGCGTAATTTTCACCATTCATTGAAGATAACCTTTTCCTTCTATTAGCTAGCTATTTCATTTGTTTAAAAATTTCTACTTGCTAGTGAACTTAAACATAGTATACAGAATGACACACATAGCTTGGGGCCCAAAACACTTTTTAGCTCTCATTCTCACCCTTGCCACCCATTTGATTTACTGCCTTTGATTGAATGAGCATTCACCACAGTAACAACATTTATGCAAACTCCAGAAGTTTTGAAAAAGTTATAATTCTCTTTCAAATATTTTTCTCTCAACAATTGTAACAGAAGTGACCATGAAATAATAAAAATATAAATGCAGATTTAATGAATTGCAAAAGTTCATCTTGTTTTATCTCTTCCTTTTGAACAATAACTCTTTTAGAAGTGGGAGGACGGAACTTAGGGGAAAAATAATTTAACAAAATTGATACAGGAAGAAGTCTCAGGAATCCAATGTGAGGTTCTGAATCTATGATACAATTGACTGAGAAGACAGAAGGCATAGTGTAAGTGTTCTTGAGATTTTGTATTCTTATATTTCCTTTAGGTTTCTATTAGATATAAAGGGCCAGCATGTCTGACTTTCACTTCCTTACCTATACAACTTCCCTGCGTCTACCTTCTCCATAGGTTAATTTTCTTTTTCACCAGAAATGGTTAAAACCAGAGTGACAACTTATATATGCTAAAGTCTGTACTTGAAAATGAAACTATGAAACAAAAAAATAGTAGCTTAGTGATTTCATACAATCATTTAGGATGATGGGAATGATAAATGGGAATTAGAGATCGGTAAACTCATCTCTAGGTATCAGAGTCATTCTGAATCTGGAAATATTAGAATGCCTGCATAACTTTACTTAAGTTAATGCAAACACTGCCAATTAATTCTTCATAACAAGCTGGACATGAATTTCTAAAACAGAACCACCTGCTTACCTGGAGCACAATATCAAGCAGAGATTCAAAATATTAGTAACGTAAAAAAATCTTAACAGAATGTTCAAGTTACCAGTACAACTTCTTCTGGAATATCTGTCTCACAAAGTGCCTTTTCTGATTCACATTATAAAAATTCCTTAGAGAAGATTCCTGACCTGCTTAAAATCTGCTCATTGACTTTCAGGAAGTTTTTTTTTGGTTTGGCAAGAGCAGGCACCTTTGAGTCAGTGAGAATAAAACAGAGTAATTGAAAGGTTTGTCCCAGCCTTCACCATGGGAGAGATTAATGTCATTCTAGAGACACTAGACACAAGTTCCCCATCAGACAAATTAATTTGAATATGTGACTACACGGACTGCAATTTCACTTTTTGTTAATCTTCATCACTAAAGTCCAGGAAATACAACATGCTCAAATATCCCAAACAATCTGAAAGTTGTACAGATATTCCAGAATGGAATGTATATAAGAAAGGCATCTGAACAGTAATAAAGATAAGTTAGCTATATTCATTCTCTAATTCCTCTCAGTGCAAACCATGCAAACACAGTCCAGTGCCCATTTCCTCCCTGCCAAGCTCAACTCCACAATTAGACATCCCTAAGGTAAAGTAACCACTTAGGAATTTGAAAGCTGATAAAACGTTAAATTGTAGAAGGGCAATGAACAGTTCTCTGAAAGGCATGTTGATTACCAACATTAGATCTCCTTTCCTTACGTAAATGGAAGCAGACTATTATCAATATTGGACCTCCTTTGCTAAGGAAAATGGAAGCAGACTATCTCTGTCAAGAACTGAGTGTTATCATTTCTGAAGAGAAGTCAAATGCCATTTCTCTTTGCTTGTCAAAAGGAAGAAATTATCCTCCCCAGCTACACATTATTATCCACCATCTGTGTGACAGTTTCTCGTAATTACTTACATACGGCGTCTTTGATAAGCCTTATTTCCAATAAACAGAAAATAAAATTAACTCTCCTATTAGATCACTCACTGAGAAGACATGGAATAAATATAGTAGAGCTTTAATTTTTCTCTTTCAGAAACCTGACAAGACAGCTGCTGAAACACACACTTAGAAATCTTTGTTTAGAAAGAAATTCTAAATGAAGTTACAGCTTTTGAAGCCCAAATATTCTGCCTGGTCAATTTTAAGGAAATAGTTGGTTGTTTGCTTTAAAAATTAATCAACAGCTAAACAAATATAAGATAATGAAGATTTATATGATAGCCAGGGTTTGTTGGTTTTTTTTTTTTTCTTTTTTTTTGTTACTGCATTTTAAAATCTACACCTGGGTTAGGCACTAGTAACACATTCAGATGGTTTATTAAAATAGAAAAAAAATTTGTTTTTATGATCCCAGACATCTGTTTCACCATCAACTTAAGAAGGTTAAGCCTTCTGATGACAGATCAATTATCATACTATTAATAATTTGCTGATGTTATAGTTATGTCATTAAAAAAATGATAACCCATCTGTTCCTGAATGGAGCAGTTTTGAAGAAAATGGTATATTACTTGAAGCACATCAGAGACAGGTTTGTAGCTCTACTGATTGGCTTATTGTGCAATTATATTGTTTATTGTGAGAAGAACTGAATGTTGTTCTACCAAAGGAAATGAAAATTACGATGATATTTCATATACACTACAGCCATTCAACACTCAACTGACGATTCATTTGGCCAATCGTTTATATAGTCTTTAGTTTTGGACCAGAGTTTTTTTAAGTACAATACCTTCATCATTCATTTTAAACCAACTTTATTATAAAACTCGCAATTATTTTTCTTTGCTGCCTGTCGTTGTTGCATGAACTTTTGCTATTGACTTCAAGTATCAGTCATATGGAAATATAATCTAAGGAACTTGAAGTAAAAGGTTAATGTTTGAACTCAGTTTTGGAGGTCTTTTCTAATTGTAATGATTCCATGATTCTACGATCTTGGAACAGTTACACATGAAGGAACTCTATGTGATTCTTTATACAATTCAAGAATTTATTTCCTTTTAACTTATCTATTTCTTATGCTTGAAAAAGTTCAAGAAAAAAGTAAAACCAGAGGAGCTAAAATAAATCCTACTTATTAAATAAAGGTATCTTAACCACACTTAGATGATAAAAGTTCATTGATAAATTTGTTAAGTATTTGTACAAATATACATGACACAATTACTATATGTTAAACAGAAGTTTAAGAGAACTGTATTGCCCCAAATAATCAAGACCTGATCTAATGAAAAGTTGATATCTTTTTCTACTTACCCACTAAATTTTACAAGGAGTCTCTTTTATAAAAAGAACATCTTAATAAAAGAACTAATGAACTAATAAATTAATTCCACCAAATAAAAAAAAATTCTCTTGAATTTCACTTAATAGTTTTCTTGGATTTAATAACAACAACAGCCCAGAACACATTTTGCTTTTCAGGAAGAAAAAAAAAAAAAAAAGTGTATGTGTGAGCCTGTACTTGATTAATCAAGATGGTTTAATGATACAGGAGGCTACTGAACCTCTGTTCAGAGAATTTTATAAATCATTATTCAAACTAAATTCTTTAAATAATGCCACTCACCTTTGGTCAGACCTGTATCATAGTGGTCTATTACTTGTCTATGGCCTGAAATTTCCTGCTTAATCTTTTCCTTTAACTTTGTCCCTGAGGGATTTTTATTAAATGAGTCATAGTCATGCAAATTGTATCCACCTAAGAATGTTTTGCAAACTGGTAGTGAAGTCTCTAGATATAATTCATTAAAGTATGAGGCAACATTTGTCTAAAACAGTTGGAATAATCTTTAAAAATCTTTCCTTCTTTTCCTTTAATATTCAATGAAAAAATAGAGATTATATGCTTTCTGAAGAAATATCTGAGAATTAAAAAAAATATATTGAAGTAGATAAAAGTAGGCAGAGGAGAAGACCTGAATACATAAAGAGAAATTCCTTTTCTGCCCTCGTTGTGCTTACTGTCTGAGTGTGTAGTATTTACGAAACCTTGAAAACAAAGATCAACAATTCTTGAAACAGCATATACAATCATCTTCATCATCATCATCACCACCTATCTCAGGGAGCCACAAGAAATATTGAATAATTTATTCCCTTCATCTTTTTTTTTTTTTTTTTTTTGTGTGGAGATTCCCTTACTCTAATAGGTGGACTCAATGTAGTCTCAGAACTGAAAACTGCAACCTAAAGAAATACAAATTTCCATTTATACTGTCCAACCATGACACTTCCACACTTTCTCAATATTACCCTGGAATACAAATTTTTAACATTTAAAAGAATGTAGATGAGGGAAGTTGGGGGGAAGTTATTGAAGTTGGTTTTCATCTGGCAATGATACTTTTGACAACTAGCAGTTAAATCTCACTTTCAGGAAAAGGAAATGCTTTCTACAAACACTTGCCTGGCACAGAAGTGACTTGGTCTACTTTTGAAAAATATGTGCAGACTGGCCACCTGTGCCCTATATTTGACAAAATATTCAGACTATAATAGGGCTCAATTTTGCAGTGACTTACTTTTGCTAAAGCAGCACAAATTGATTACGACATAATTTATAATTCAGAAAATAACCCCTCTAATAATGTTAAAGCAGATAAAAAACAACAGTTTTGTCACATGTGGACAATTTAGAAATATAAAAGTTGCTTTTCTTTCAAAGTTCTCATTCAGATAACATGTACATATTTTGACACACAGCTCAAAAACATTTCAAACTTACATTCTAGCTCTGAAGAAGGGAAAAACAATCCAAACCAAAAAGTTTAACAGACTTAATATGGAGAAAAATTATGCAAAAAAAGGTGTTTGCTTTCAGTTTTCCCTAATTTCTTTACATCCAGTATGTTTTCCTGTTGACTGTATGTTTCTTCTATCCTCAAATGAAACAATATTTACTTAGTGCAAAATATTTACATTATGCCATTTTGAAAGGCATTATCTACACAGAAATAAATATGTCAATCATAGTAACTTGGTGCTAAAATCTATACAGAAAGGTGTCTTCTATTTCACAATTTATTTATTTCAGTTTCATATGACCCTTCTTTACAGGAGATCAAATAAAATTCCCTTTCACCAAATCCCTCTTAGATTTAAATAAACATGCATAGGTAAGCAGCTGTAGGATTTTTTAAATACCAGTTTAAATCTTTAGGTAAACAGGTACTAGTTAGTGCACAGACCAGGCTTGATTTTAACTAATGGAAGACAAAACTCAGTTCAACAAGACAGGCAATTACAGTTCTTGTTAAAACAAATTAATTTTTGTTATTCCTCTGTATTTTAGAACAATATTTTATTTAAAGAGGAATCTAAATATGTTAGAATGGGGAACTCTAAACTGTCCATTTAGCAGTAGACTCCTTGATAAATAATTCTAAAATTTGGGGTTTTAAACAATATACTATATTGATTGCAAAAAACTGGATTTCAAAAATAGTTTTAATTGGAAAAAAACATTTTAAAAAATCAAAACCACCACCACACAACTTAGGTGTTATGCACTACTGATAACTCTATTTGTCTTGCATTTTGACCTTTATGTATATTTAGGGCTAGTCAAGTCTGAGTCCCAGGTGAGCTTAAAGGAATTAAAACTCACACTTTTTATAAAAGGTTCTTTTACGTCCAATTATGTAATATCCCCATGCATACTCCACAGAGAGCTCATGTCCCTATGTTTAAGGAGACATTCTTTCTATTTTCTAAAGGATACTTCAATGACATAATTCAAGTCTGACCTGTCCATACACTAACCAACAACCTAAAAGTCATTAATTTGCTATTGTCTTAGTTCAGTGAGGATGTTTTTTCCTCAGTATTAATAGTAAAATGCAAAGAAACAGAACCTTTAATACTTAATGACCTCATGAGTGAGGGAAATAATTTCTTTCAAGTTGAATTGAAATGGCATAATATGTGGCCTAAGCAATCATAAATATTTAAGGAAGTGATTTCTTGTTGGTTCCTTTTATTCTTTACAAAACAAATGTTGAGAGGTAAGAAAGGACTGCAGGAGGAATAAAGAAAAAAAAATTACAGCAACAAGATAACTTTACTCTCCATTGCAACTATCTGTTTCACAGGGAATAAAAAAATTATAATCTTCCATAACCTGCTTCAATTAATCAGCCAGTATCAGTTTCCAGGATGGATACTGTGGTTTTTATATGTTTTCCACATAATATCTTATAACCTGATAGTTAGGACAGAAATTTGGAATGCAGTTAGGAGCTGGTGTAAAATCTCCTACAACTGAGACTAATTGAAATTGATTCTGTGTTTCATTTGCTTTTAATTGTATGAAGAATAATTTTTTTATTTGGTTAAAAGTTTTTGCTTTGTTGCTGATATTTTGTTCAGCAGTAGATATATGTGCAGCAGCAGTATGTGCTTGAAATCTGAGGAACTTGAGGTAGCTAAACCAGATGAAATGAACTTTTGTGATTTTATTTTTAGAGACACACATTGAGTCTGCCCCAGGGACAAACTTCTTATTTGATTTCTCATAAATTCCTTAATTAGCTTTTAAACTTTTAAAGACTTAGCTACAGAGTTTACATCCTTTAGTAACAAATGTCCTGAAAACGTAAGTAAAAATAAAAGCCTCTAGGACTATTTTTTTTTTTTTTTTTATGTAGGGATTCATCTGAGTGCCTTAAAATGAGTGTTGCATGCTCTCGATTTTTAATCACCTGGATAACCTGGTTAAAGCCAAGTATGGATTTTTCTTGAATAGAAGAATGCATCCATCCATGGTTTATATGACAAATGGTTAGGTCTGTAGCACTACTTCTATTTGGTTTGGATTCTTTTGGAGGAAGATTTGAGTATTTTCAATTGTTTAAATCAGCATTCACATAGCTTTGAAAAACAATCAGGATTGAGATGGACTGAGAGCACAGATCTGGGTAATGGCCACTGGGTACATTGAGCCATGCAGGAACCTTCAGCAAGCCCTGGCAGGAAAAACATCTGGGGCTGCATTAGAAGGAGCATCACCAAGAAAGCAAAGAAAATTTTTATCTGCCTCATCTAGTACTCACACATACTACTTTGGAACTGTCAATACAGAAAGACATCAACATACTGTAGTAAGTTTAGTGGAAAACCACCAAGATGATAAGACTGGAGTAAGCTGCCCCCAAGGAGAGGCTGGGAGAGTGAGGCTTGTACAGCTTGGTGCAGCAGTGGATTTGGGGCATCCCTTGAAGCAAGAAGGTGACTGTGAGGACAATTTCACTCCTCATAGTGGTTGGTTGTCACAGAACGAGGGACAACCAAAGAGGTTCAGGCTGGATAGGACAAGCTTTTTTGACAAGAACTGTGAAGAAAAAACACATTGCCTGGAAAGGTCCTATTGGTTCTGTCCTTTGATATTTTCAGAACTTGCTAAAGTCCTCAAAATCTGGCCTAACCATGCAGCTAGGAGGTGATTGTCTCCAAACTGAATTATGCTAGGTTCCTAATGAAGAGAATGCAAATGTGGACACTGACTATCCTAAAATATGTAGAAAGAAATTAGAGTGAACTGACTTGTCTTCACTATTTCCAGACTTAATTATTTTTTGCATTCACTAGTTAAAAGAAAGCATAGTTTAACTTAATGTTTGAATCTCTTGAATATTTAGTCATAAGATTTCTTACATATCTTAAACACTGATGCTTCAATGAAGATTTTAGGAGCTGTTCCTGCAGGTCCTGATCTGGGACCCAACAACTGCAGCTGACACAGGGACCAGGGTTAATGATCTGTGATATTGTCTCTTTTGCTTATTTTCTTTATGTCATGAATTCTTAATCTTGTATTGGAGCTAAACTATTAAAACCTGCTTTTATTATAAAAAGTCTAATGTTTTGAAGTTTTTATTCAGAACATTATTGGTATTCATTATTGGTATTCATTATCATTGGAGCTTGGGTATTCAAAGATAATTTTGATCAGGCCATTTTATCTTATCGTTGCAAAACCTATGAAAACTTTTTCCCCAGTGAAAGTTTTTCTAGAAAAGTGTCTTGCTTAAAGGCTGCCTTCAAGCAAGTTTTACTACACCTTCTACGTTAGGCCTTGATCCATGTTTATTGTTTTCTTACTAACAGATGTTGCCATCTTCAAAGGCTGAAATTGGGATAAGTATCTGTAATGTTAAAAAACCCCAACAACTAATAAGTAGATGCACCTTTTACTGAAATCATTGTGTCATAAATTTTATATAAGAATGTAGAAGTCTTTAGTACAATATTGAAAATTCTTATGCCTGTACAGCTAACTTACAAACTTCTATTTACCTTTAGAACATGCTTTCAACAGTTACCTAGCTTTTAAACAAAGTTCAATTAAGACTAGCCAAGACACCTGAAATATGGACAGACAACCTGATTTTATTAGGAACATTTATGAAGATTTTGTAAGGAACTTTTTAAAAGAAATTTATCCCACCAAAAGCCTTTTCTTGATCTAAACAATCTATTAATACGTGTTTTAAAGAGAGAAACTCCCAGTATAATAGCATTCATCTTTTTCATTTGTAATGGTTAAGGCACAAATGAGCAGA
This sequence comes from Turdus rufiventris, assembly GCA_013186435.1. Taxonomy (NCBI): domain Eukaryota; kingdom Metazoa; phylum Chordata; class Aves; order Passeriformes; family Turdidae; genus Turdus; species Turdus rufiventris. Next base: position 2,954,035 of record PYHW01010271.1, read on the forward strand.
ATGTAACAAGAGAGTTGTTAAGTGTTTGAAGGAAAAATCTGCACTGTAATACTGCTGCAAAACTTAAATTGGCTGTAAGTTTTGCTTAGGGGCAGGGAGTTTAAGGAACATCTGGAGATTCTGAAATAACCTGCATTCATTTATGTTATTTAAGTTGTAAAATCATATTCAATCTTGACCCACTCAGGAAATCTAACATAAACGTCCTGCTGATTTTGACAGTCATACAGCAAAAACACCCTCTAATGAGTATTTAATAGTCACCAAAAGTTCTGCATTAAGTACAAAGCCCTTTTGATTACTTATTCCACTAATTTAAAGTAAATGCTTTTACAGATGGCATCTGTTAGGACACAGAGCGTGTGCTGCATTTATATGTAGTCATTGAAAATAAATTCCAGCTTTGGTATAAGGATTGTACAAAAAAGATCAAACACAAAACACTGAGTAAACATTTACTAGTGATATATTTAAAGCTCTTCATAAAAGCTTATCCAATACCAGAATGCAATACTCAAAGTATATGAAATAATTCAGAAATGCTTTGGCAAATTAGCACCTTTAGAAAAATGGCTGAGACAAAGTAATTGAGCTCTTCCATTTTGTTTATAATCTTCCCTGGGGGGCAGCAGTATTATATTTCACTATCCCTTCAAACTGTATTACCTTATGAATAAAGGAAAAAAAAAATACAAACTTTTAGCTGCTAGGGATTAATGGGAGAAAAATAATGACTTAGATTTAAATGAGGGGGGAAGAAAAGAGAAAAGTAAAGTGATTACCTACCTTTTTGAAGAGTGATGTGGGAAATATTATTATTTTCTTTTTTTTTTTAACACTAAGAATTTAATTTAAAAATGTCATGCTAAATTATGCATTCAAAATTGTGTAAATTAAGAATTATTTTGTCAATCTACAAACATGTCCCCAAAGAGCAAATATTTAATGGTTTGATGTTTGTAAAGAGACATTTTCTGCATATTTTAGAACAAAGAGATATTGAGGGCGTATTTATAAATAAAAAAGCCAGTACTTTTAAAGAAAATGTCAGTTAATATAAATGCAAAGAATGTAGCTCTATTTTATGGTTATTTTCAGTACTCACTATTAAAACATTTATGATTAATTTTAAGAGCTATTAGCATTACCACAGTGTGTGTGCTGTCACAAAGAAAATTACCAAGTGAATACTAATTTCAGAGTTTCAAAATTGCAATAATTTAGGGAAAAAACCCCAAAGTTCATAGAATATCTATTCCTCCAAGCACTGAAAACGGGTTAAATGTGACTCAACCATTCTCTTGAATCCAGAACCTAAAATTTAATAAGCCTTATCACAATTGTGAAATTTCAGAACTTTACTTCTTCCTGTATCCCAAAATGCAGATTTATGAGTTTGTTTCTACTTTGAGGAAAGTGTACTATGTGTTACACTCCACCTTGTTTCACCTGTTCTTTGAGATTGAGCATTACCTGAGCTCTGTCACTTAACTTTGCACCTAAAGTTGCTTCAGTGAAAATATGAGCATTGAGAAATATGTATCTGTGTGTTTGCCTGTGTGTGTAGTGCGTTAACAAAGTTGTCAAGTTACCTGACAACAGTCAGGATGGAAATAAGATGCCCAACTGAACCAAGAAAACAAGAATATTCAGTTTCAGTAATTTGAATGAGATCAGTGTTTCTCTTCCCCACTTTCAATAAAACTGCCTCTCCTAGAATGTAAAATAAAATAAGAGATTATATTGTTATTTTCAGATAGCAATTACTGCTCCAGACTTCACCTGTAATTTTTATCTAGTTGTTACTAGAATTAATTATTTGTAAAATTACCCACATTATCTACTACAGTTAGAAGTGCAGTTACAGGCAACTCCAGAAATAATTATTCTAGGTTATTGCTATATGTTCATTGTGATAACTGAGGCAGGTAATCAGCCAGACCAAGGTTAATGCAAGAAAAACATTTCTTGCATTCTTAAGAAGGTTGCTCTTTCCCATGAAATTTATTTATTGTGGGTTGTGGGAGGCAATATTACTGAGGGAGACATGAGGGAGGATGAAGATATTCTCTTTTCTTTCTCATAAAAGTACAGTAATTTCACAACCATAAGGCGCACGGGACTATAAGGTGCACTCTTTTTTTTTTTTTTTTAAGCAAGGCTCCGCCCCCA
>PYHW01010271.1:2957504-2972970 GCA_013186435.1 Turdus rufiventris
CAGCGGTTCAGAGCGCCTGGGTCTCCCGGCTTCTGCTACAGCCTGCTCCCTCCCTCCCCGCACTGCCCCGGTGCTCCGGGTGCCCCGTACCGTGCTGGGAGCCCTGCAACCCCCCGGGCTTTTCCCCCACACTGCTGCTGCTCCGATGCCGGCGGGCTCGCGCCGCACCACCACTGCCCCGATGCCGTCAGCTTTCCCACCCCCCCCAGCCCAGGCTGCGCCGCTGCCACCAGCTTTCCCCCCGCCGCTGGGCAGGCTCTGCTCGGCTCGGGACTATTGCGGGCTCGCACTTCCGGGTTTGCAATTTTCCGAACTTTGTCCAACAGATAAGGTGCACCCGTCTATAAGGCGCACTTCCGGGTTCGGGAGAAAATTTTAGTCAAAAGGGTGCGCCTTATAGTCGTGAAATTACTGTAAATAGCAGCAATGAAGGAACTGATGAACACAAAAAAGATCACTCATATAAAGAAAATTTAACAGATAACAACAGCCTATATTTCATTCAATTTCTAACCAGTATGCTTATATGATTCTGAAAAAACTACACCTTTTAGGAGAAAAAGTGTAACTCACTGCCTTTCTGGAATCTCTTTTTGGTCTATGTCTGTTTGATTTTGCTACAACTATTTTAGGGGCAAGACAATAATGAACTTTTCATCCCTGTGGGCTATAGCCTATATTTATTTTTCATCTTTATGAACCAGTAAGTTTCATGGTACAAGTACATACCACAGGAACACCTTATTCCTGAGATGGTTTTATTCCAAATATCTTTACTAAGGTGACAGGTTCAACGCAAACTCTTGGTAATAGAAGGCCCAGGATACACAACAGTGTAAACTAGGATTGTACAGACAGAATTTTCAGTGATTTTCTCTTTTAATTGATGATTGCAAAAAGCAGATAGAGGAAACTATCAAATTTCCACCGCATTTGCATTACCTCAGTTTTAGGCGTCCAGCACCTGAGCCTTAGTGTTTAAATATAATTGAACTTATTTTTGCCCTTGATATTTTAATTTTATTAAAAATTAGATTAAGTCTATAGAATTAAAATATTTTTAAGCCAGTGTTGCAGGAGAAGCAAGCAAATTATAACAATCACTCTGTATTGGGATTGTGTGGCAATTCTGGTGGAGGACGGTGGCAGGGATAACTTCCACAAGTAGCTGATAAAAGTTTCCCCCATGTCCAACAAAAAGTCAATACCAGCTGGATAAACAAATAAATAAATAAATCTTTATATCTATATACATATATAGATACATATATATAATCACATCTTTGGTAAAAGCAGTTTCAAGATCTCAGAGTAAAGGGGAACCTATGATATTTACCACAGGAAAATTGAAAAAAACTGGTATAGGAAATTACATATCCAGAAACAAGGTATTTTAATGAACCTTTCTTTATCAAGAATAAAGAGATGGAATACCAATATTTACTTAATAGAGATGTGATTGAGAAAACCTAAGGGTCATTAAACTGAAATGGGTTTTATTTAAGATTTTAAAGTAATTGTTGAAGTACATGATGAAGACAGCAAAGGAAATGGAGGATAGGGCATGTTGCAACATGAATTTAGCAAAGTATTTGATATTATACTAACATCTTTATATAAATATTATATTTAAAATATAATAGATAATTATAAATATTATAAATATTTTCCTAGAAAAGGAAATATAGATAAAAAGGTTTATTACAGTTTGTCCACAACAAAAAATTATTAAGATTAATCTTAACAAGCATAATGACTATTCCATTCTTCCCCAAACAGATGCAGACTGAATAGTACCAGTGGACACAAAACAAAGAATGGGGAAAGCAAAGTGAAGTTCACTAATCTAAAAAGTAGAAGACTAAGACAAGATCACACAGACTTCAAACAAGTAAAGTATTCCTGAAAGGCAAAAGGAAATAGTTCTTCCTTTGAACCCACAAAAAGATAATACTTGGTATTGAATCTACACTGAATAAAAATATGAAACTTCAGACTTGAACTGTGAAACACTTTCTAGTGGTTTAAGTAATGATATTATAGAACAGATTGTTTGAAGATGAGATGGTTTTGAAATTTTAGAGATAAGAAAGTAGAAATACCTAACAACAATAGCTGCTCTTTGTCAGAGGGAGCAGATGGCTAAGTTGCCTTCTTGAAATTGTATACAGACAAGGTGACTTGAAGACAAAGCATATTGATGAGAAGACTGAGCCCCACAGTATGATGAAATCATATGAGAGACAGATTTTGTACTGTATTTCTACAGAGAAATAGGTAAAAAATTCCTTACTCATTGTGCCATTGATTGGACTCCACCTGGAACTCTATGGATAGGTCAGCTACTTGTGTTCCAGAATGGTTATTTGAGATGGGAACAAAATAAAGGAGCCCTGCTGGGATCCTAGCACAATAAGGGAGAGTAAAGGTATATCTACTTGGAAGGACAGAGATAATAAGTCTACATTTACTCCAAACTGACATTATGCCAAATGCATGAAGTACTGGACAATTAAGGGAAATAGTTTGCATGTCATTTACAAAAAGGAAAAGAAAATATTAAAAAACTAAACTCCAACATTTTACAAACACAATCAGGACAATGTTCTACATTTTCATCATCTTAAAAAGCCTCTGCACAAGTCACAGAGGTCTTTCTTTTCTTTTCAAGTTTGTAGGTGGACCGCTACTCACTTTGGTGTTTGCTTTGGATCATCTAATTAAACACTTACTATTCAATATTCACGTGTACAGTCAACAAGCATGCACAGTCTAATGAATTAAAAATTAATTTTCAATATTTATACTGAAAATGATACTTTTTGCTTTCATAGAAACTGTCTTTCCAATTGGCTAAGCCTCCTTTGAGAATGGGACTTAAACTTCTTACTGGTAAAGCTTATTATTAGTGTGCATTTACTGAATATAATTAAATGTTTCCATAAAATATTCTGTCATAGGTACATTAGCTAGCTGGTATTGTAGATTTCAGAATATTCTATAATGCAGAAAATAATATAAAATGTTGAGATGATTTGAAATGGCAAATTGAAATATACAAATACACAATTTAGACAAAGATGTAATGTTTGTGGAACTCAAGTTTCCTAAAAAAGGCACCTTGGCATTTAATTTAATAAAATAAACACTACATCCTTATATGTGATCACAGAATGATAGAAACATTTAGGTTGCAAAAGACCTTCAAGATCATTGAGTTCAATTGTTAGCCTCACACTACCAAGTCCAACACTAAATTATGTGACTAAATGCCATGTATACATATCTTTTAAGTCCCTCCACATACAGTGACTCAGTCTTTCACCTGGGTAGCATTTTGGTTCCCTGAAAACCCTTTTGGTAAAGATAGTGTCTTAAAAATCAGTAAGGACTATTAAAAATAACACCAAGTCATTAAAATAACTTTTCCATTCATTTGGAGGTTATCATTCAGGTATATCATATAGATGGACTGAAAACTTACTCCTGGATTCCTTGTATTGCCAAAGGTATGAAATATTTCCTAAAACAAATTAAGTGGGAATTAAGTACTATATGTCCATGAAGATTGATATGAACTCCAAGAAAAAAAAAACCTCCTTCTGTATTACAACATGCATACATGTGCAGCTCTTGAATGGAAATGAATATAGCATTGGAACAGTAAATAATATCTCTGACATTTTAGAAGGTATTTAAGTACACCTACTTCTTAGTGCTAGAGCAATTTAATGTATGTGACTGTTGCAAACAGCTTACTCCTTTCAATATATTAAAATTTCTTTTTGACTCATTTGAGAAATCACATATTCTCTTAATTCTGAAAGACTCAGAGACATTCAACAGTTTGTGAAAAATGCAATGCAATTTTTACCTTGAATACAAAATTTGGTAGAGATTCTTCACAACTTTAGAAAAAAAAGGTCAATGAAAATACATATACATATACATATACATATACATATACATATACATATACATANACATATACATATACATATACATATACATACTTTTATATATATGTGTGTGCGTGTGTGCATGTGTGTGTGTGTATCTATATAAAGAAATGGAAGAAAAGTTGGAAGAATGTGTACTGTGGAGAGAAAAAATATTTTCAGTGAAGAAAAGCTTCTTCAAATAAATTTGAAACAAATTTGGTTGTGTAGGAATACATAAGGTAAAGGAACCCCAGGAGGGCATTTGTAATCAGGAAGTCATTTCAGTCTTAATGAGGTGAAGCAGTAGGCAAGACAGGTCTTTAAGTCACCACCTGGAGGACTCTAAAAGAAGACAAAAACTCAGAAAAAACATACCAGATTAATTTTTATAAGGGATTTTTTTTTAACAGTGAGGCTGCATAATAGTCTGAGGGGCAATAAAACATGAAGCACTTATTGTGAAATTCAGGAAATTACTTATATGGCAGATGAAATTATTGGATACAGACTGATCAGAAAAGACTGCTGAAGTCAAGGACTATAAGCCAGTAGAGGACCAATGCTCATGATATGCATTGCTAATCTAATTAACCTTTTTATATTAAATCATTCTTATTAGAAGTGGCAATTTTAGGCAAATACTTATTTCACAGAGAGAGGTTCACCATGGGAGAAAGGAAAGGTAGCTATGTCATATAAGGTTCCTGTATAAATGTCCTCAAAGGGATGAAATAGTGAAACTGTGGGAACAACAATGGCTGCAGACAAAATGATCTTAAGATGTTCAAAATAATAATAACAAAATTAAAAGACAAAATAAAAGGTTATAGGCAGTTTAAAAACATATAAGTTTTATGAGTGACTTTTTATTTGCATTTACTTTTCATCTTTCAGCTGCATTTCCCAAGAATATTAACATGAAGCTTCTAATTCTTGTGCACAAAACATTGGTACATATTGAGAGCATTCCTTGCTCAACCAAGGTCTTAACCCTTTCTTCTGGAATGAATTTCAATCTTTAACACTGACTGGTGTTTGAAAGAATTCTTTGTTTTCTATTATACTGTGCTTAATTTCTTGAGTTTTTCTCTGACATGAATTTTTAAATTAAAATGACATCACAAATGATGCCCTAAAGGGTATCTTATTTGACTCATTTATTAATAAATTATTATTTTGATGTACATTATTTTATTGTTTTAAAAATTTATTTCAAGCATTTTACATTTCTAAAGGATTTTTTTTCCTTTTTGCATCCATGACCTTAAGGCACCCTGTGTGCTTTTCCAACCAATAATTTCATTTAAATTAATAGACATATAAAGGGTGAAAAAGCCTTTAGCAGTGTTGCCACTTGAATAAGTTCTTAAATCCAGAAACAAAAATAGGCATGTGTACACTCTAACTGTTATTTTTAAATGCCCTGATTTCTGTAACAATCTGTTTATAAATTTAAATCGTAACCTCACAAAACTCTACAGTAAATTGTTCAAATAATTCCATTCAATATTTTGTAAGAATGTTTGCTAGAGAGAAAAATATTTTGGAATTTTTTGTTGTTAATAAATTATTGGGTACTCATTGTTCTGTATTTCAAAGGTATTTCAAATTTTCAGTTTTCCTGAAGAAGCACAGTACTAAGAGTTATTGCTTTATAGATACTTTTCAAAATTATTTTCTGAATTGTCCCAGATAACAATAATTCTTTTTTAAAATTCTCATTGCATCTGGCACAGCTGAGCTATATCTTTCTGGACGTGTCATCCTTCTCTTATCACTAGGAATAATGAATGAGAAGGTCAAATAAACATGTACTTTTGGCAGAGAACAAATAAAAAGTAAACAATCAGTATTGCTTCTAAATACAAAAACTAATGAAAATAATTTTAATGGGAAAAGTGACTTACAATTATAAATACAGTTACCCAACATCTAGAACTAGTTTTTGGTTGTCCTTTCTACTCTTTGCTTCCTGAGCTGAGTTGCAAAGTTCTGTTACTGTTATCCAAATATTATTAATTAACTCTGAGATTATATTATTTGTGAAACAAAGTTCCAGGTTTAACCACTTTATTAAAGGATTAAGATAAATTGATGTCACATATATACTTTGAGAGTATGGCTTTTAAAAATGTCAGCTTACTTTAGAAAACCTGATCTGATCAATAAGCTTCACATTAGAAACTTATGGTCAATTATCTTTCTTAAGATACTAGTGGATGATCAAAAGGTATTTCTTAGTATCTAAAGGAAATACAATTGCAAATCAACTCAAATGTTCATTCAAGGGATTGCAGTATCTTAGAATTTAGAACAATAAAAATTTTGACATATATCTTTGTTTGTAAAAGTCTGCCTACCAATTTAAAAATCTAAGACATAAATTTTTAAAAATCTAAGATAAAATAATCATCCCACAAGATGATGTGCTGGCAACAGGAAAGAATGCTGAAACTTGGCGCTATGACTTACTACCTGGGGACCTGATGGCATTTTGATCTTACAATGCACAGCAGTTCAGAAGTGAGATTATGTTCTCTCAGATAATTTCCAGTGATAATTAGTGAATAAATATAATAATTTCACTGATAATTTATGCGAGTAACCAATAATCAGTTAGAGGCCTAAATATATAATTTGTTTCTTTCAGTAATTCCTTCAAAACAATTCTAAATGAAAATCTAAAGCACTTTATATAGGTCAAACTTACCAAACTTTTGGAAAGTGTTTTCTGCCACTCCATTTGTCTCTTAAGGTAAGTTAAATAGCAGAATAGATACCTGTAGAATTCATCCAAATGGAAAAAAAAAATATTCTTAAAAGAAAACTGAGTGTCAATATTACTGGAGAAATTCTGAGAAATTGTACTGTTTTCCCTGAATCATCAATGTCAATATCTGTCTCACTCAACCCATTTTTACACAGTATCTGCATCAAGGACTCTCATCGAGGGTTACTCATGGAGGCGTCTGTGAGTTTGCTTCTGTGTAGAGTCCTTTTGATATTCCTTACAGAACATGTTCATTTACATTTTCTATTACAGTTAAATCTCAGAGAAATAATAATCTGGTTTTTTTTGGAATACTTTATGCACTTGTTTTTTGCAAGTAATTATCCACCTTAACTTCCAAAGCTATTAACCTGCTTAGAACTGCTTTCATAATAAAGTTATTTCTTTTGTAGGTATACAGATAATGAAGGAAATATGGGACATGAACTTGGACTTATTCAGTTGTAATACATCAAATGGTGTCAGAGAGAAGCCAACCAAATTTAGATCATGTCTAACCTGCAAAAAGGATGAACTTAAACCACAGTTATAGCCTGCCAAATATTCAGTACAGATTAAATGCTCTGCATTATTTAGTGTAGTTGTAAAGAATGGTGTACAAGCAACTTAATTTGGATTTGTAGAGTATTAATCCATTAAAAAAAACAAATAACTCTGATTTTAATTATATATTAGGTATTAATATATGAAAGTGTGAATATTTTGATTAAATGGACTTTTATTTTCCTTGAGAATCTGTCACTATCGAGGGTGGGCATATTGTTTCTTGTAGGATTCAATCTCCTGACAGAACGACAGTTTTCTAAAGCTTTCTTAACATCTTCTCCCCAGGTATTTATGCTTGTGGATATAAGATACAGTTTTTCCTATCCGACAAGTGAACCTAGTGCTTCCACAAATTAGTAACCTTTCTTGGGAAAGGGAGGCTACAAATGTGAGAAAATGCTGTTATTTTTGTACTTCAATGTCAGGTTCTTTGTAGAAAGAGAAGCATTCAGCAGACTTGATTTCCTCCTTTTTGGGAGTCCAAGAGCCACAGAAAATAATGCTTTCTTCAAAAAGACATGTTAAAAAAATATCAAATTTTCACTGAAAATTCTTTTATGTAGGGAGTGCTCCATTAACCTTGGTCTGCAGCTTGTCTCAAACCTGCATCTTCAACAAGAAAAAAATGAACTTTTTTTCTTGTTGTTTTTTATTTTTTCCTTTTTTTTCTCTCTCTTTTTTTTTTTTTTTTTTTTTCCTCATTTGAAACTAGGTTTCTCAACTATTATCATTCACTGATGCTGTATTATCTGCCAACACCTTGTGAGATGCTATAACACACAAAAAGCCTTCAGGCTACTCCATCATCCTCATCTGTGTCCTGTGTTTCTATCAATGAAAACACAGGTGGACATCAAGAGCATAAGTTGCTAATGTTTACTAAACTATGAAGTATGGGAGACATTAGAGATACAGCAAAAAATTTGGGTAGCACCAGATGTAAGAGTTAATTAATAGTTAATTAATCATTAAAAAAACTTCAACATACCTCTATTGCACTCATCCCTATAGAAACTCTTCTGTTTAAATGAGACTTTCAGGAAAGTCCATTTTTTCTATTGCAACAAAAATTAACATTGAAGAAAATCTAGTGAAGTACTGTTTGGGGGTGAAATAGACTATTGGAGGTTTGAGTACCTCTGAAATATATTCCATTACCAAGTAAAAAGTCAGCTATGGTGATGTGGCCAGTCATAAATGTGGCCTGGTTAGAAGGGGAAGATTGTTTGCTGAAAAATAGTAACAGAGAAAGAATGGAACTGTGAGCCTGGGAGCTAGACCTGTCAACCTGAAACACCCTTGAAAAGTGCAGTTGGCCTCTTTGAAGTGCAGACAGGATGCCTAGGAAACAGAGAATCCTGAGACATCACCATTTAGCACAAAACCGTCAGGCTGTAGTAACAACTTATTGTCTGAGGAGCTGGAAAACAGTTCATAAAAATAAAATTTTTCAGGGACAACAGCAAATATCATATCTTATTGAGGTGATAAATAGAAATAAACAACTAGAAATAGAAATGAACAACTTTTATTAACTTCTCAAAGAGGTCTATCCTACACTCTCTCATGTTGCTGTTTTAAAAAAGAATTAATTGTTTTCCAAAAATGAGTCTGTCTGTCTCTCTGAGACCTCACCAGCTGGGATGCCTGACTGATTCCAGACTTTGTGACATGGATCATTTTTAAAGGGAGACTCAGTCTGTTACCTTTTTGTTTTGGTCTATACTCACCTTTTTAGCTCAAGGGTCCTCATGATCTGGGATCAGTTTGTCCACCACTTTTGGGATTGTTTTTTCCCTTTTGAAATCAATTTAAATTAATTTTTGTGTTTTTGTATAGTCATACAAGTAATCTGTGATAGGTGTATCTGTTGTTGTATTGTTGATAGGTTGTCTTGATGATAAATTGTAGTAGTTTTTAATAGCCTATTAAAACCCTTACTGTTGGTTGTACGACAATACCAATTGGTATTATTGATTGATACCATACTATTGATTGATTATACACTACTGTTTGTTGATAGCAATTGGTAAAAGCTTGATATGTAATAATTCATATTCATTTTATAAATCATAGATGTACCTGCTACTAGTGATTTTTGTGACATTGGTGGCAATCCGAAATAAAGTAGTGAACTTCAGTGGATAAAGCTGTGGTTTTTTGTGTATTGAGTCATTCTATGAACTCACAGTCACAACATCAACCTGAAGGTTTGCTAACCCTTTAAATTATCACAAATAGTCAGATCTCTTATGAATTTTTAAAAGGAGTTTTGAAATATTGCATAAATACATAACAAATATCCAGACTTTTTATATATTTGGATGAATGTACTTCTCCTCTAGTTTTCATTAAATTACAAAACATGGAAAACTGTGCTGAAGGATGTCTTGCTTTGCAGTGTTGTAAGAGCACAAAACCGTTAAGGCATACCAGCGAAAAATTTTCTGTATAATTTACTGCTCATAAATTGACATATTTTAGGAGGTAAAACTATAAGGTACAGTAATTTATCTTCTAGATGGGGACATCTAGGTCTAATTCTATTCCCTGGTGAATCTTCCAGTCTAGTGTTTTTTGAATGGCCTTATATGGTCTAGGGACACAAATTTTCTATTCTGCCCTGTTGTAGTGTATGCTCATGCAGCTTTTATCTAGTGGTATATGCTGTAAGGATTTAAAAGTTGCACCTAATTTTTTTATATAGGAAAAACAATACTGAATTGCAAAGAGCATACGTGTTATTTGTAAATTTAAAATTTAGTTCTTCAATCAAAAAAAAGGTCACTTGAAACAATGTACTGTAACTATATTCTGATTTCTTGAGCAATGCTCCAGCCAGCACTAGATGGTGTACAGTTGACTTGTTTGCTGAAGAAATTTTGCATTGCATGTCAGAAATAAAAGCAAAACGTTGCTTCTGCTGTTTTTACTGTGGTTTTTGAAATGCAATCATGGCTGTAGCTGGAAGAAAAGCCAGCAGGATATTGAGATGTTAATTAGGAGGAATATGAGAGGAAAATAATCCCTCAAGATGCAAAGGTTTTTAGAGGGACATGTGAATGCTAAAATTTCAGCAAGTGAATCACAAGTTCCTGTGAAGTTGAAAGGGAAATAGGAAGGGAATACCATGAAATAGTTGTGAAAGAATGGAAAGTACATTAGAGGAAAAGCATTAAGAAAGACAGAATGGCAAAATAAAATTGAAAGAATTTGAATGGAGACAAGAAAATAGTCTAATCTAGAAAAAGATGTGTTTGTCATTAAAAGTTACACCTTCTCTTGGATGTAACAGGTTCAGAAGGGCGATTCAAAATTATATTTCAATGTTGTGTTCAAGATTAATAATAAAAAATTGTCTTTAAAGTCCTTTAAATATATTATTAAATACTTTAATATTTAGACTGTAACAATTCTTATTTAGTAGTGTTTCTTCGACCTGCTCTATTCTGAAAGGAAAATTAGGTGGCAGCTAGTTTGTGGTTATTTTTTCATCAAGGCAATGTGAACTATATTTTCACGAAATAGAAAGTGTTTCCCATTCTGTAGAAAAAAGATACAGGGTATCTGAAAGGTAATTAAAGTTCCACTGACATCAGTTCTTTGGTGCAACAGCTGCAAGTGTAGGAGGCCTGAAAAAGATAATACAGTCCTACGCTGTATATTTTTGCACAAGTTCTCTTGATATCGCCCACCTTGTCTACATTTCTGTTGGATTGCTCAAATTCCATTAGCTTTCATTCCGTGCATCTTACAGCCTATGTTTTTGCTATTAATAAGGCTGACCTTGCAGGTAATTTGGTGAAAATCTGAGAGTATAATTTTTTACATACATGCAGATATATCTAACCATTGTAGGTTTATTTCATTTTGAGGTCCTTCAATGACAAAAAAAAAAAAAAATGCCCTAGTGAGACAATGGTGCTTTTACATGCTGCCTTAGCAGTCACACCAATAAAGATGATTTCATGCACATCACAATTAGCAATGTCAGTGCCTTTGTGAGAATGATCATTTCTCAGATTCTAAAACCACTGCAATTAAATAGAAATCCATAAGCCATGACTTGCAATTAAGCAATAAGTGGAAAAATGTCTGATTTTTACTGCAACAGCTGATAATATACAGTACAGGCTGCTGAAAAATAAGGGGACACCTCTATTTTACATATATGGAGATTTTTGTCTCACGAAAAGACAAATCTTGGCTTTCTTTAGCTATGTTTCACATGGAAATAAGTCAGTAAAGCATGACCATGGAACACATACACTTGGACTAATTATTTGGGATATCGACAGAATTTGGAATGTGAGGATTTAGAAAGCAAGTTAATTATTTCTCTCTTCTTTTATTCTTCAAGATCACTGTTTTTAGTGGACTGTTCTTCATGCAAGGGAAATAAATTGACAGCCTCTAAATCATTAATTTCCATCCTTAATTTTTATTCAGTAGTAACATAAAAAAATACATTTATATTTTGGTTTCTAGAAAGTCTGATAATAAAGCTAATAAAATATATTCTACATATTAATTTATATTCCACATAGAATAGTTTTTAATGTTAATGTTAATCCTCCCAGTAATAAATTGCTTTTCATTACTGTTCCCTTCATGTTTCTTAAAACTATTTTCTATACAATACAGCCATTTCAGGACAAAATTATATTTCAAAATATCAGAAAAACAAAGAATGTGCAACCAAATAATATCCTTATTTCCAAAACATTTTGCTTTCATTATTTTTATTGGTGTTTTATTTAGTTAGTTGTTTTATTGGTCTTCGTGCTCTTTCATTGGATCACAGAAAAACTACACACTTGCTCTTCCCCCATTTTTGAGGCTCAAGATTTAGTGATTGGGATGGCATTCCACTCAGGAAACACTATTGCATTTGGCTTTGAGCACACCAAGTAGCTTCACAGCTCACCTATGTGAGGAGAGGGAGGTAGATACTACTTTTGGGTGAATGTTCTCTCTCAAGTGTGTTCCAGTTACTTTCTGGGCAGGTTGACTCACCCTAAACCTCTTGAGTAGAATGGCCCCAATGGGGAGTAAATAGGGAGAACAGTTTCATTTTAAATAGAATGTGTGAAAAATGAGTAGGTTGCATTTATAGCAATACCACCTGTATTTTTAAGAAACAAAAGTCTAACACATATTTAAAAAAAAAATTAAAAAGGAAAAAGGCTTAATTACTACTCTTAGTCTTTGTCTTACACCAGATGTTGGCTTAATACTGCCTGTTATGACTACAGCAAAGTATATTGGAACTATGGTTATAAGAGACACTGACACAAAACACCAGCTGGCATAAATCAGTAGAGTTCCATTGTCATCAGTATATCTCACTTGATCTTCACAACCAGGAGTTTTGGCCTGTAATTTCACGATAAGAAAGGAGGGACATGTGAAAGGCATTTTCACATTATTATTATTATTATTATTTTTTAGACTAGAAAGATACACATGAATATTTCGGCCATTTCCATATATGTTGTATTGAGTATCTATGATAAGAATAAGTGGATTATCATAAATTTAAAACTGATATTTTGTATTTCCAACCACCATGAGATAAAAAGACATTAAAAACATAGTCAGCATCAGGATTATGTGGAAAAAGTAGAGAAAATTTAATCTATTAAGACCTTTTCACATGTCTAAAGTTCCAAAAATAAATCTAATCTGAAAGCTTTTTTAGAGAAAAATTTCACTAAATATTTAATGATACAAAATCAGTATGTATCTTATAAATGCCATCATTATAAAACAGTGAGATAAAAATCTTAACTGCCTCACTGACAAATGCATTAAAAGAAAAAAATCATTGTATGCAAACATGAGAACATTACAATATAGTGCTGACCTTCACTCTTTAATAAGGAGACTCAGCACTGAATATATGCTCTTTTGAAGGGCCCCTTGAGTTTTTATTATTTTATTGTGAACTCTGTGCCTAGAACCACTTAGCCAAGTAAAAAGATTAGCCAGGGGCCTCCCATTCCTACCAAGGTCTGGTACAAACTGTAGTTAACAGATTATGTTGAAGGGCCCTTGTGTTGGGTGCTTTCATTGTTTCATTCCTTGGAGTACTCAAGCTACAAGACACCAAGCTGATTACAGACATTGTAAACAGTCTGTCTTGTTTTGAAATTTGTATGTAGGGTAATGAGCATTGTAAACATATGTAAAACTTCACACTAAGTTATTTTAGAGCTGCAATTCAGTGCTTATTAAAATTCTGTCTTTCTGGCCTTTATCAAGCAATGTCATTCAGCTATAGTGATTTCACCAGGGGTGAAATATTCCTTATTCAGAAATGGAAATCCGAAATTCCAAGAACACAATGATACAAAGGGGTCAGGCTCTCCCTCTGAACTATGCATGTCACTTTTTCTTTCACAGAAAATGAAGTAGGCATAAAAAATCCTAAACAAAGAAACTGTAGCTGAAATTTAAACTATCCCTGACTGAGGTGACAAAAATGGTTAGAGGAACAAGCATGCTGTTCCCCAAATGCATTATAATTATAATTCTTTATAATTAGCACCATCTTTATTTTTTAAATATATTTATCTTTTTAAAACATTCAGATCTCTCATTTTCCACAGACCACCACCCTTCTTTCTCTTTCTGTATAAAGCTAAAAGAAAATTAAATGCTGGCAGTTACAGTAGCTACATAAGTGTGGCAACAATCCAAGACAGATTTGGAATCATCTTTCCATGTGCAAAAGTAGTTGAAAAGGATTTTAGCACTCTAGACATTATATCTGGGTAAGATCTTATCAGTGGAAGGTGATTGACAGCACCTCTTATGTTCAAAGTTTTTCACAGAGAATATGCATTGTCTAATAAATGGTTCTCCTTGCACTGTTCAGCCATTTATTTTTTAGGAAAACCACATGCAAAGCACTCTGGGTCAGATGCCAGGGAAATGCCTCCATGTCTTATGTAGATGAGGCTGTCCTCTTGTACAGACCAACTATATTTACCAAAGTAATTGGTAATTGTTACATAGAATATCACTTCTGCCACAGAAACATGACCACGGGAGATTTAATGAGTTGAACCTGTGTCAGAAAGGAGCAGTTTTATTTACTGCTATGAATCATTTTAAGTATCCATCACTGTGCAATTTTTGCTCCAAGAGACTAGTTTACATGAATCAGTAAAACATAAAGCACCGCAGTTTCAAGTATGTTTGAGCTCATTAATACTTCCTCACAATTTACTGAAATCGGAATTGAGAATGTAGATCCCAGTAATGGTTTTTATAGGGTGATGAATCAAAATAAAGGTATTTTTGAAAGGACAATCACTGTAAGATAAGTAACTTTAGAGTAATAAATTGTTGTCAAAATTTTTGAGACTAGATGCTGTCCTCACTTTCAGTAGTGTCAATCAAGGATAAGTTTTATGAAGCCAATGCAATTACTTTAGGTTTAAATCTATATATCACACAGTGGTTCAGTTCTCTCCCCAAATTAAGCAGGGTTTGTTCATGCACTCTTTTTTCAGACAATCATATATTGAGGTAAATGTATAGAAGTTTTTACTTGGTGAAAAAATTATAGATTATTAAAATGCTAGATTATTATAACACAAATTACAGTAATTTCACGATTATAAAATGCATCTGATTATAAGCTGCATTTCCTGGTGTCGGCAACTTTTCGTTCTTTGTCCATATATGTCTGGAGTTACAATACAGGATGTGATAAAAGGTATCTATTCTATCACCATCTGTTGAGGGTGGGGGCAGTGATCCTTATCTCCACGGCAGATATTCTGCTAATGGACCATCCATTGAAACCAGACAGGGCCATTGTTCTTTATCTTTTCACAACACATCCTTCCTCCAGTGAGTCATTTTCTGCTAATAGCCCATTGAGTCCCACTGTGGGACTGATAAAATTATGTACTTCATCTCATTGGGAGTTGCTCCACCCAGGGGGAAGAGCCCAACATTTCTTATCAAGATAAAACAGAGGTTTTGGGACACTAAGGTAGCCCCTTTATCCACTGGACTCCACAGGAAAACTGGATTCCTACACATCACCACTGGACCTCCAGAGGGAAATTGCATCTTCTGCAGAACCACTGCTTCAACTGAATCACATCTGTCACTGCAGGAGGACTGCAGCCACCATTTAATGGGACTGCTACCAACACCCTGCCTGACGGGG
>PYHW01010271.1:2973020-3026625 GCA_013186435.1 Turdus rufiventris
GTTTGGAGTTTGTTTCATTGTAGTACTGTATTTCTATTTTAATTTCCCTAGTAAAGAACTGTTATTCCTAATTCCCATATCTTTGCCTAAGAGTCGCTTGATTTCAAAATTATAATAATGTCCTGGGGTGACATTATGGTGGCTTGTATCCCCAATCGTGTGTTCTGTTTAAGTGAAGGTTTGTTTTGTCTACTTATCAGTTGGCTCTCCTCCGCCATCGTCTGTGCTTGGGAGGTTAGGTTTTGTTCGCTCTGGCTGGGTCTCACTTGCTCGCTTGCTTGCTCGCTGTCTTTGCTTGCTTGCTTGCTTTGCTTGGCTTGCTGGCTTTAGTTTTGCTGGCTTTTGCTCATTAGTTAGTTTAGTTAGGCAGTCCAATCTCTTTCCCTGGACTGTTTTTTTGTTCTTTCCTCCCTTCCCTTTCTGTATACCATCTGAACCTGTTTTGGACCGGACCTGGAAACACCAAGGAACACCGGGACTCTGCAATTTGTGATCTGCAGTCATTCCCAGCGCCGGAGACTGACAGCACTCGCAGGAGAGATTTTCTGAGTTTGTCACCCTCTCACACCGGTGAAAGAGGTTTTTTTTGTCATCTGTGGTTGTTCAGTTTCTTCTCTTATGTTGGGGAGTGTTTTGTTTGATTAATAAACAGGTTTTTTCCACTTTTTCTTCTGAGGAAATTCTTCCCAAGGCCGGTGGTGGGGGACGAGTCTTGGGGGGTTTGTTTTTTTTTCCTGGGGGCTCCTCGTGGAGGTTTTCCCTAAATTTGCCCTAAACTAGAACAAATAATTTGGAGGGAGGGTGTTTACATTCTCCATTTCAAAGAGAGGCTCCTGCCTTTCTTAACAGACACCTATCCTCCAAACTAGGACAATATATAAACCGCACCTGATTATGAGCTACAATTCTGGGTTTGGACCAAAATTTTAGTCAGAATGGTGTGGCTTATAATTGTGACATTACTGTTCTTAATTCTAGGGGAAATCTATTCCCTCTGATAGTCCCCAATGCACATATACAAACACAAGCCCACATATGCATGCATAAACGCATGAGCTCCTGCAAACAACCTAAGGACATAGGCTTTGCTCAAGGACAACCAGTGAGGCCTGAAGCAAAACAACCACTTTCAAAACCAGAGGCAGGCAAAGAAACAGTAGTGAGATTTCTGACAATGAGTTACAATAATGCACACATCCCCAGGTTTTAGCCAAAAACTTAGGACTCCCTCTAAGACAGATGTTTACTCTAAGTAGAATAGAATATCTAGCAGCAGAGTGGATTTTATTAACATCTTACATTTTTTTTAAGCCTAATATAAAATCCTCTCATAGGAAAAATGGAAGGAAAGCTTATATAAAACATGCATCATAAAAACCCTTCAAACAATGAAAACACTGAGGAAGTCCTTTCATTTATCTTTATTATTTTTAAAGTGTTATTCAAAGATGTCCTCTAATTCATCACTTTACTGTTTTTTATGAACTCTAAGCATACAGCAAGGTACCTCAAAAGCGCTTTTTTGTCTGGACCAAAATTTATCTCCAGTATAACAATGAGTTGAGATTAACTTTTACCTTGTTTGCCTTTCTATTGTTGTGTAAAATTATAATTTTATTGTCCACTCTCCCCTTCTGTTTTCAAGAGTTCCATTTGTATAGAATATTGTATGCAATAAATCATTTGTGGCAGAAGCAGTAATAATATTGACCACAGGTAACAATTTATCATTACCTTTATCATTGTGCTTGCTCTCTCCCTGCCCTGAATATGCTCCCCACCGTGCCTGCAACACCCACAGAGAGAAGAAAAACTATGCATTACTGTCAACAGAGGGATTTCCACAGTGGAACTGGCACAGATTTATTGTCATAAATACTAGGGATAAAATAGTAGTATGTCTGGAGAGACAAGACCAGGTGTCCATCTTATTGGTTTAGGCCTGAAGGAAGGGTGAAAGCACAATGCCATAAAAACCAAACAAAAATAAATAAACAAATAAATGAAACAACCCAAAACTTTAAAATGCACTAAATGCACTAAAATGTGAATTATCCCCGACCTCAGCTAGAGGCCAAAGGATCAGTCACCATTACCTTGATAATTTTAATTATCAATAAACACTTACTATTTTATGTATTTTGAATTTGTAAAGGATCCATTGATTACACTGTCTATCAGACCACGTATCATTTTACTGCTAATGCAGACTATTGTGTGCTGTTCAGTTGTTCCAGGTATTCATGCAATATTATTTCTCTGTCTCTTTTTTATCATTTCAAGGATAACCTTTGAGTTAACCAGTGCAATGTCAGCCTGTGGCTGAAGCTTGCTTTCTGTTACCAGAAGCTGCTACTACAAAGGACCCAGTAAAAAATATTTTCCTTCTTAATCTTTACAGGAAATTAATCTTTCTATTGGCTGATTAGGTAAAGGATTATAAACTTGTTAGGTGATCAAAATACAGGTGTGGAAATGTCTTATGCTCTGTCTAAGCCCCAAACCCTGCTCATTTCCTATATTATTAAGCCAGTTTCTGTGTCTTTTGAAATTATACTTCAGTACACTAAAAACTGAAATTCAATTACCAAATAAGCAACTTCAAACTTACATGTTAATGGCATATAGAAATTTTTTTTCTTCTTGAAGTCCACTTCTGTTTTTCTAAAGTGATTTCACAGGACTAGCTGCCCTAATAAGTTGAAGTTTTCTTTCTCTTTTGATAAACTGAAGTCACTTGGAGAACTAACACAATATTCTTGCTTTATTGCATGAGAGAAAAAAAGTCTAATCTCTCACACTACTACTTCAGAAATATGAACTTATTAATTTCATATTTTATGTGTCAAAATAATTTTCAAAATAATCTCACTGTAGAAAGAATGATTTGGAAATTTTTGAGTCATAACATGCAGAAGGATAAACATTAAACTAGTAACTCAGTTACAAGGACAGTCTTAAAATACTGTTTAAAAGTACAAATCTTCTTAACTTTCGTCTGTTGCGAAAACTGTTTATCCTTTTTCGAATCTGTCTTGCACCTCTTTTCTACACTAACAACCTCATATATTGTGATTGGTCTGCAGTATACACACTTCAATTGCTTACAACTTTTTGTCTCAGTAACACCAGCATCTATTTTATATGCAAGTCCTAGATCTGTGACTTCATCATATCCATGTCCTGCCACCAGATACAGACACGCTTTGTTCTGCCTCTTTTCATGCTGGAGGAGTTTTTCCTAAGGGTTGCTCCTTGTTCTGAAACATGAAAATGTGTGAAGCATAAAACTCCAGCTGTGAATACTTACCTCCCTGCAGTGTTAAAAAGTTCAATATACAAAACACCTGGTTTCAAGCAAAATGTACACTAAGATATATGGCAATGAGACAGATTTAATATACCCCATAGGGCCCTCAAGCAGGTTTTAAATTAAAGACACAACACAGTTGGTTTCTTTTCTCTTTTTTTTTTTCCTTTTTTTTTTAATGAGTCTTTATTTTGTGAATAATGAATTGATACTTCTTCCTACTGAAGAGAAAGTCATAAACAAAAAAGCAATTTTCGATGAGCAGAAAGGATGAGAATTCATTGTTATGCAGACAAAATCTGAAATATAAAGTTTACATTATGAACAGAATAAAAACGCTTTGTTCCTTGCAGAAGAAATATAGAGGGTCCCTGGAAATCTTGACATAGAGTACGTTCTTCAGTTAACTTGAGGTTTACTTATACATTGGCACATAGACTACTATTTGAAGGTAATAATAGAGTCTATTCCTCCTACCTTATATTCTGCAGACAGTATTTTTCATTTATATTTGATCATACTCCCATACAGACAAGTTCTAAATGCCCGGCAGTATAGATGCACTATAATAATTGACAAGAATTTAATAAGAGAATATAATTAGGAAATGCAAAAAAATTTCTAGGTCAACAAATGTTATTAAGGCTTCACATGACATATAAAGAAACACTGTGTTTTCACTCAGACGCACAAGCATTCTCCTTGGTTTGTATCTTGCCTATTTCATAACACTTTCCTCTTGACAATACCACCTTTTCTTCGGATGAATAACAGGTATAACAATAAGAATACAGTCTTCCCCAAAATATGGGCATTTGAGCAAAAATGTATCCACTTCATTTAGGTTTTAAAAGGACAGAGTTCTGCTGTTTGTAAGGCATGTCTATGAAGTTACAAATGTAAATTTTCAATATCTTTTTTTCAGAAGTATCATTGAGTCTCAAGTGTTTGATGCCTGAACACTCAATATAACCATATAGGTAACTGCTAGGTAGGATATTTTCTTATATGATACATAATAAACTTCGGACCCTCTGGATGAGAAATAGATCTTTTGGAAGTCACCGAAAACAGTTCCTCTACGGGGAAGTTGAATCATGATTTGACTCAATTTTTTTCTGACTCATCACTGTGAATTTAATGTTCAAATGTCTCTTAGAAAAGTGCTTGTAAGGTGCCATTTCTGAACTATAATATAATGGCAGCTGGATATGAACATTGTTAGAGAATGAAGAAATTAAATGTAGATCAATGAATGTCATGCAGGAGACAATAACAGACTTGAGAGGCTGAATTCATGGAGACATTTCCTGAATATGTTAAAGAATTTTATGAAATGTGTTTATTTATCTATGGATAAATTGCATTTTCAGTGACCAATTATTGAAAAATTTGAGGGTTTCAGTCATATATAGTTAGTGAATTTCATACTCTATTTCTGTTAATAGTCAAGATTTTCCAACCATAACTGCTAAATTTCCTCACCTTAGTGGTCCACACCAAGTAAAATAAATTTATTAATTTAAAGCTCCTTAAGGAAGCCATTACCTGTATATATCTCTAGAAGCATATGAAGAAAGAATTATTGGAATAGATAAGGAAGAGATATAGTGAAGCTGCTACTATTAAAGAACATTTTTACAATCTACAGTAACTCTGTATTAAATAAATAATTCAAATTACCACTTTATGTTTCTGAGGAGTTCAGTAGCTGTGCGCATACCTACACCATATCAAATTCAAATTATCCTTAACTTGTCTTAAAATCCAGACTGTATAACTTCATTTTTACCATATGCTAAGGAAATAGACCCAGACAGCTGCATTGTTCAAGTTATGTACCACAGTATATCCATAGAGCTGCCTCAGCACTTCATTCTTTCATTGTGCTTGCATGAAACCTTATTTACACTTGCTCTTACATATTAAAATGAAATTTATTTTCCAGCAAATATTATTTAAATCAACTTGGTTATTACTAACAAGAAGAATGTGGTTTTATTCTTCATGTTAATATCAAAATATTCCGGTCACCATTTATCTAAGAATTGCAGTTACCTTCCTGGAAGGTAATAAAACAAGATGTTAAAGCATTTTATTCCCTTTAGTTGATACAAAGTGTGCATCATGAAAGAAATTTAAAATGGTTTTGTCATTAAAAAAATCTGATAATACTGGTTTAAATTTTTTATGGTTTTCCTTCCTAATCCACAAAATTAGCTGTCTAGTTTATGTCTAAGAGCCTTCTAAACATATTATTTCATAATGCTATTTATGAATCTACTCTAAGCACAGATCATCAGGACTTAAATATGTACATGTATATTTATCTATGTGTTAATGGAATTTTTATACTTTTCAGTTACAGCATTTCAAATGTTGCTAAGATTTTAATCAAATAAGACAGTTTAATGGATTATCCTTCTGTGTTTACTGCTTCAAAATGAGGAAACCTTCCAGGAAGATAAATTTCATTCATAATAAAATGTGGTCTACAGCTTGCCTTAGTACTCTGATGAACATTTCACAAGAATTCCAGGCCTTATCTGTTCATTTCAGATATTTAAATGCTGATCAGGAGATGTTTAAATGCTGATCAAACTGCCTGATTTACAAAGACCTTAAGTATCAGAAAGAGAAATTATTTCTTACACAAGGAGAAAAGAAGAGCTACTATCAGAAAACGTTAGGATCAACAGTAATATTCTCCCAAGAATAAGCGGTGTACCATGTTTGTACTTCACTAAAGTTGGAAAAAGTAAAACAAAGCATAACCTTGCTTTAATGGGATGGTGTACCCTAGTAGAACTCTCAGATAAACAGATTGAAAGTGCTTCTTTGATTAAGAGTTCATAACACTGTCTAGATAAATTGAATTTTCTCTTTCAACAGCATATTGAAATATTTATCATCTTTCTCTGTGTAAATGGTGTTCTAAGGCTGATTGTGATTTCAATGACTGTGTTAAATTTTGCAAATTTTAAATCAAATCATTGAGAAAAATAAGTTTTGTATATGGAACTCCTTTAGAAGATTCAGCATGCTTACATATCTATCATATTTATGATTAATTGTTTAAATAAGTATCGCTGATCTCTTAAGTGATGAAAAATATTTTAAGCAGAAAATTATCAATGCCTAAGAAATAACAAATCAGAAATGCTATGTTACATAGGCATGATAACTCCACCAAATAAGAAAATACTGGAATACTTTTAGGATTCAAGTCTGTTTCAATATATTCAGTGATTACCCAAATATTTGCAAACCATGCAATCTCAAAAAATGAACTCCATATATAATTTTTAAGTAATAAAAATCCTTACAAAACCTTCTTTTTTGTTGTTTTTTGTTTTTTTTCTTTAACTGGGGAACCTGTACTTAAATTTTTGCTATCACAAAGGTTAAAAGGCTAAATTGTTACAAACCATAAATGCTCAATGAGATTTCAAGGTTTCAATGAAAGGAAAAGGCATGTTCTTACAATGATAGAGTTTAGTAGGTGTTTAAACACGAAGTAATACCAAAACTTATTTTTAAGAACAGTATCAGTTGCTTTGGAAATAATGCGATTTTGGTTTTTGTGTTTTAATAAAAGTAGATTCAGAGCCTTTAGAATCCTTTTTCAGAGCCAACTTTTGATCACACTTTGTTTGCAAGAGAAAAATGCTTTTCAACAGTAAGAAAAGGAAAACATTAAGTGAACACCTGCAAGAGGAGGTATCTCTCAGATATTTCATCAGTTGCTACTTTTGGACTGCAGCTGCCTTTCTGAACCAATTTTCTAGGAGACATCCTAGAAATAGAGTATGAAAATATATAAATTTAAAACTCTGTCCTGAATTCAGAGGGGGGAAAATAGAAGTATGCCTTTTTAAAGGATGATTATCCTTCATTCTGTTAGTAGTAATCAGCTTGGACTATCGCAAGAGATGACATAAATGAAATTGGATTGGTTTGGACAATTTCATTTACGTACTGGTGAAACACAGACATTGTGCATTGATTTTAAAAAAACCCAGATTTTTAGTTTGTTTTCTGAAATTTATTCAGCTATAGGAGAGGGGCGCTCCACTGATGAATTTTCAATTTTTTAAAAAGTAATTTTATGATTTATATTTAATTTAAAAAGTAGGTTAAAAAAAAAAAAAAACAAAAAAAAACTAGAACAGTTCACAGATGAAACTAGAACAGCTCACAGATGACACTTAGTTGGGGAGGGGTTGGGGTGTTAGTGGGTAGAAAGGGTAGAAAGGCCCTGAGGAGGGATCTGGACAGTCTGGATCAATGGGCCAAGGCCAATATTATGAGGTTCAGTAAGTTGAAGTACCAGGTCCTGCACTTGGTTCACAATAACCCCACGTAGTGCTACAGGCTAGGGGCAGAGAGGCTGGAAAATTGCTGTGCAGAAAAGGACACAAAAGCAGCTGGACATGTGCCCAAGTGGCCAAAAAGGCCAATGACAACTTGGCCTATATCAGCAATAGTGTGGCCAGCAGCACAAGGGCAGGGATTGTCTCCCTGTACTCAGCACTGGTGAGGCCACACCTCAAATCCCCTGCTCAGTTTTGGGCCCTTCATGACAAGAAAGACATTGAGGTGCTGGAGCGTGTCCAGAGAAGGGCAGTGGAGATGCAGAAGATTCTAGAAGCTAAGCCACATGACTGAGGGAACTATGGGTGTTAAACCTGGAGGAGTCTCAAGGGCGAGCTACACTCTCTTCAACTACCTGAAAAGAGCTGTAGCCAAGCAGGGGGGGTCATCCTCTTCTCCAAGGTAACAAGAAAAAAGATGAGAGGAAATGGCCTCAAGTTGTGCCAGAGAACATTCAGGTTGGAGATCTGAAGAATTTCTTCATTGAAATGGTAGTTAGGCATTTGAACAGGCTGTGCAGGGAAGTGGTGGAGTCATCATCCCTGGAACTGGTCAAGAAGTGTCTGGATGTAGCACTCTGTACTACGGTTTATTTAGCATGGTGATATTCAGCCAAAGGTTGGACTTAATGATCTTGGAGGTCTTTTCCACCTTTATGATTCTATGTTTCTAATATTTGTATTTTTTCAGTAACTACACTTAGTAAAATAATACTTTTCTTCTAAGGCAAAGTTTTTTGCTGAAGGAGAAATTCTCATGTACCTTGTTTTGATAGGGAACAAACTGTTTAAATGTATAAAAGGTGAAATGGCTTAAAATTTCTGTCATCTGGCAAGGAATTCTATCTTCCAGAAGTACTGTCCACTTTTATTTCTGTCAGATGAAATGTAAGGCTCACACTGCAAAGACAGAATTCTGCATCACTAAAAAGATTATCTTTTCAAAACCCCTTCAGCCTTGGTGAGGTATGACATTACATGATTCCTCTGTGAAAATCAGTTAACACCATTCCCTCACATTGTCTATCTAGAACATTCATGGTTTAGCCCTCTGATGATAAATTTCATGGGACAAAAACTTTTTGAAAAGTCTTTGACAAAGACTAGAAATGTCCCCTGACCTCTGTACTAGGATAGTACTGAAAAACAATTAATCAAAATTCATTTTTCATCTTTGAAACTGCCCTTTTCCTTTCAGGAAAAACACAGCTTGTCTTCCCATTCTGCAGATGTTAGTACTGTGAAATAACATATTCAGAATCCCAAGCATTATCTGAAAAGGATTTATTTAAAAACAAAATAAAGTAATTATGGTAGATGACATTTATACTATTCTGTTCTACAAAAGAAGTTTACTGTTCCCTTAGATTTTTATTTCTGCTGAATTTCAGTATAGCTGAATTCCAGTATTATTCCATTGAGTTATCCCAAAAAATAAGGATAAATTAAATTAAATAAACACAGAAATATATAAATTATTTTCATCTAGATGATGACAAATACTCAAAAAATAAGACTATGCTGTAATTTTTTTTTTAAACACTCACAGTAGCTTCCTTTTTTCACATAAAGCTTTGAAGGAAAGTATGGTGTGGGGTTTTGGTGGGTTTTTTTATTTGTTTGTTTATTTGTTTGGAGGGTTTTGGGGTTTGTTTGTTTTTGTTTTTGTTTTTGTTTTTGTTTTTGTTTTTGTTTTTTCCTCTGCTTTGTTTCATTTTCCTGTAGAATAGCATTCCCTGGAAAATATGAGATTGAAGTCAAATGTCTGATACAATATTTTTAGGAGGTGAATACCTATATTACATAATTACATATTTTTGCATTGTCTTGTTCAACTGTCACTGAGTTGCTCTTCCCAAATATTAAGCCAGTCAGAGCAGTCCTTAAGATATGTGTTTTCTATCTATTTAATGATGATCATAATACTCCTATCATTTTTAGATTATGAATTTTTACCTGATATCATCATGTACAAAATTATCTTCTTTCTGGAAAGAAGAATAAAATCTTGTTTAGTTATGCTACTGACATAAGCTTTTAATTTATATTTGTAATCACAATCCATTTCTGTTCTTTTATTCTTTACTTCTTTTTTGTCTTTCACCAGAAGACAAAGTCTGGCTTCAAAAGGCTTTTTTCCAGCTCACACTAATTAGATCTATTTCATTCTAACACAATCAAAAAATGTTTGAATTGACTTATGAGGACTCTTATGCATCTTCCATAGCAGCAGAGACTTGATACATTGATACACTCTGCTTCTACTTCATACCTAATAAAACATCTAGATTACTTTTCTGCTGTGGAGGCTTCAATAAAGAAGCTGTACATCTCTTGGGGGAAAATGCTGAAGTGTTAAAATACAATTTATTATAGTTAGTTGAAAGATGGAAATGGTCCTTTCGACTATATTTATACTAATAAACTGAGCAGGTCTGGTGACTGGTTCACACAAAATATCAGACTGCTTTGTAGCTGAAATGCTTCTTAATACATGCCTCTTACTAGAGTAGGAAGCATCTTCCCAAGCAAATTCAAGTTTAGAGGGGGCACACATAGGTCAAGGATGATATTAGCACCCATATGAACTATTCCTTCATTTTCTAGAATGAAAAGGAGTATAAATCATATGGATAGGGGATCTGATATGGCCTCATGGACAGAGTGTGTGTCCTGTCTCTTCGTGTTGATGTAGATATTTTTTTGCATTAAAATTTTTTTGATAAGCTGCCTGCAGAATGTTTTAATGGAAAAACAATATAATTTTTTTGTAAGTATTATTTCTTTGTTTCTCTGGTTGTTTTGTTTTATGGTCCCTTTGCTTTACATTTTTGCTTTTGCATTTTTGGATGAGCTTGGTCTCTCCTTCTTTCAAAACAAATAATTACTTCTTTCTGAAGACACAGCAATTACTGGTTTTTCTAGTCTTTTGACACAGAATACTTTGTGTAAAATCTGTAGTTTCTCTGAAGTCATATCCTGAGTTTTTTTGATTTTTAAACACCTTCGATCCAAGTGCTGCCATAATGCACTAGTATAACAAAGTAATTTTATGAGATCTTGTTTACGATCTTTACATTTAACATTTGCTCTGAACCACACATTAGTATTTGACATTGCTACACAATGAGATGTGTAAGAAACTAGGCTTCAGTTCTTTTTGTTTCCCTTTTTGGAATATTGAGGAGAGTATAGACAAATATTCTTATTGTCTCTGCTCAGGGCCTCCAAAATATCTTAGCTGGGACCAGGTTAACCCTACTCTACCATCATCTTCATGGGCTACCTTAAAAGCTGTTTAGATCAAGGAAGATAACAGTGAGAGAACTGAGACCAGTGCCTGATGATATTCATAAGTTGCCTGCTCATAAAAAGGACAAAAAGATGGATCACCTGAGTCGTCTTTGAGCAGTTACAGAATCACAGTTCTACACTGGAATGCTTTCTAATGTGACACTTAACTTTTGCTCATTTTTTTTCATATTTAATCTCTCTCTGTGTGGTTCTAAATCTGAGAACATGTAGTGAAGGTGTTGGCATAACACTTTGTAACTCCCAAGCCATTTAATTTTCCTAAATAATTTGTCATACTTTTGTCTCTCTTCTGCTCTTCGAAGTTGAAAAACCTGTTATGGTAGAAATCCAAAATAGGCTAGGTGAAGTTCCACCTGTCCCACTAACAGCAAAGTCAATATGCCTACAAGCACAGAGTAATGGCAATAAAGAATAATTTGAATAGCATTTTATAGGAACTACTTAGCATAAGATAAAATAGGCTTTCCCATTATAAAAGGAAAACCTAAATTAAATTACTGAATCTTGGGAAAACTGACTATAAAATCAGTGTGTACTGGTAAGATACATGGATAGCATATATGAATCTGTGGGATGCATCAATGAATTATATCAGTTGAGGTAATTCTTTATTTTCTAACTTTATACCATATATTTAGGTTTATAATTGTGTAAGCAATTTCTGTGTGTATACACAGACATGGATAAATGATCCAATCCTTGTTATAAATTTCTCCATATTTAACTAGTTGATGATAATAAATTATCATTAATTATAATGCATATAATGAAAAATTGGTGCAGTATTTCCTTTAAAGAAGGTAGTGGGAAGAAGTATGACTCATAGTCACACAAGGATTCCTACAGACACTTGTTAGGGTGTATTTTTGGTGTCACACTTGTATAGACTTTTGCACAAGTTCATAATATAGTCTTTTTAGATAATGTAAATGGCAAAAAATAATTTCTGTGTGCAATACGGAGCCAACATAAACCAGTCTGTTGTCTAATAGTAAAGAAAATATGGCAGTTTGGTGAAGAAATAGGAAATGAATATAATCTTAGGACTCACTGCTTCTATCTGGACTCATATGCATTTTATGGCTGCTGTCTAGCAAGAAAGGAGAGTGAAAATACTTCATTTTTCTGCGTCTCTAGTGTAGGCGCCGAAAGAAAAAATAATAATTAAAAGGCTGCTGTTCCTGCTCATATACTCCTACATGAAATAGGGCTAAGCCTTCTCTCAAGTATGCCAAGAATCAAAGTGGGTTGCAGCTTTGTTTAGCACAGCACACTATTTATTTTAAACAAATATTTACTTTTGTATTTCCTTATTCCATTTCTCTTTCTCCATGTTTAAACATCATAGGTAATTTCTCTATATTCTGATCTTCCCTGTGTTACCCTGCAGCCAAACTGTTTTGAAGTGAAACTCAGAACACTTGAAAAAAAAATGGTTAAAAAAAAAAAGTCTTTTAGTCCCATCAATGATCACAGACCAAGGGAAGTTAAATTGTGATATTCAGGTGTACTGTTCAGATAGGCCTTTAATTTTGGAATACAACAAATATGGAATTAATTTCTCTTAAAGGGGATAAATGTATGAAATTTATGGAGGAATGCTAGCTGAGTAAAAATATGACTGAATACATGCAAGGGTCACAAAATCAGTAACTGATAAAGTACTTTCAGACTGGAGTATTACTAGACCCTTTCTTGGAGTATCTAATTGCCATATCAATCCGAAGTCCACCCAACTTCATATTGAGAAGTAAATATGAATATTTTATTATTCTAAAATCCATATCCTGTTCTTAAGTAGTTTTTCACACTAATTGATGATGATTCTTTCTGACAGTCCTGTAAAATTAATTGTAAAACACGATAAATTATTATGAATCCTAAAATCCAGTTCTGAGGAAAATAAGATCAGTTCTCTATTTTTAAACAGCTAAGAGACACGAAGAAAAAAAGAGATAAAATGTTAAGTAAATAAATATACTTAAAGAAAAAAGTGTAATATTAGCACTGTATCTTTTAATATGTGGAAAACAATACCACCCTTGGTGATAGAGAATTAATTCAAAATGCTATTATACATCTTGTGTAATGATTTTTCAGGAAGGAAAATTTGTCTCATAATAAATATCTTGTTAATCTAAGTATCACTTACAGCAAAAGAGAGAGGGGGGTGCTTTAGCCATCTGGTTAAAAAGAGTATAATCATTAATTTTCCACAGCTGTTTTCTTTGATTCTAAATGTTTTGAAAATGGGTAGCGCATTTCATCTAAGACACAGAATTGGAGAGACAGTACAGGTGTTAGGCTATGTCTCAGCTCCAACATGAACTTGCCACCCCACTCTGAGAAGGCACATCCATCTTCTTTTCTGTTATAACAGAGAGTCTTTTTGGGGTTGTTTATACTGTGAAGCCTCATTCTGTGTTAGTGATGCCCATGTAAGTCCTAGATTTTTGGTTATAGGTGTAGTGAATCATTCAGGGTCATGAGATTATATTAGTCTATAGATCTATGCCATATATACATGAAACTATATTTAGAGAGACAGAGCCCTCTCCAGAACAAAACAAAATACCTAGTTACTTGAGACGTGGAAAAGGCTGAGATACTCAGTGAATTTTTCTTCTCAGTTTTTACTAGAAAGTGCAGCAGCCACACCATTAAAGCTGCAGAAGGAAAAGGCAGTAACTGGGAGAATGGAGAACTGCCAACTGTAGGAGAAAATAAGATTCTAGAATATCTCAGGACCCCAGAGGTACATAAGCCCTTGAGATCTGATGAGATGCATCCTTGGGTCTTGAGGAAACTGGTGATTGAATTTGCTAAGCCACTGTCCATTTTACTGAGATGTGGTGGTCTGGTGAAGTTCCAAATGAGGGAAAAAGGGAAATATAACCTCATTTTTAAAATAAGAGATAAAAAGGAAGCACTAAGAAACAACAGATGAGTCAGTCTTACCTTGGTGCAGGCAAGATCATGGAGCAGATCCTCCTGGAATCTATACTAAAACACCTGGAAAATAAGATTATTTATGACAGCTGACATGGCTTCTCTAATGGTAATTAGTATCCAACAAATTTTGTGTCTTTCTGTGAAAAGCTTGCAGTCTTGTTGGAGGAGGGAATGCCTGATGCTGCTTGACTGGGTGTGTTCAAGACCAGTTAGAGGGGGCTTTGAGTCACTTGGCCTAGTGGAAGGTGTCCCTGTCCATAACAGGGGGCTTGCAAATAATTAATACTTAAGGTTCCTTACAACCCAAACTATTCTATCACTCTGTAAATGTTCATACTTCAAAAATCACCATGAAATATGATATTTTGAATGAGATTCTAGCCCCGAAAGAGGGTGGTATAAATTTCCATGTATTAAAAGGAATTGCATACACTACACAGCTGTTGTACCTAATCCTTACAAGTAGTGAAGCTAATTAGCCTTGGCACAGCAACACAGTGACATTGCTGTGTTGCTTGGGTTCTGTCAGAGTAGCTCAGGTATCTCCACAGAACTGCACAGTTCAATGCAGGCATACACAACAGGAATCAAATTCTCACTTCCCATACTCCACTGCTCAGATAATGCCAACTCTGAAATCAAATAATGTCACTAATTAAAGGAACAGTTTTAGCAGAAAGGAAAGTCATGCTAGCAGATTGCAGCTGAGTAAGGAGGGGAAAGAAATTGTGAGGACACAAACCTGAGAAATAAAATGGGAAAAAGAATGTACCAAAGTAATGCTTATTGTTTTAGATACTTGTTCTGTCATACAGCTCAATATAATAATTTAAACCAAAAAATATAAAATTTCAGGTAATATAGCAAATTCTGCAGCTACCATGAGAGTGAACAGCATTCCAGGTGGTTGAGAAAAAAAGAGTCCTCATAATCTTAAATATTGCTTCTAGTTAGCAATTATTTTTTCCTCTGAAACACAATGAAAAATTCCTTTTTCTTACATATCATTCACATACTTTCTGGAACTTGGCCTCAATTTAGAATGAGCAATGAGAGAAAATCATACAAAAACAAGGCAAGTTTTTATAATAAAAAAATTAAATTATCACCTACCCTTACATTCAGTATTTTTATCTTCACCTATTTTATGCCTACGCAACAGCTGAATATTTTTCCAGTGATACTATCCCTGATAAATGTTTGCAATACTACCAATGTTTTAACTGGACTACGTAGTCTAGACGTTTCCTGAACATGGTCCCTTAAGTTCCGAGCACACATGGGTATGTTAATATTAAGCTTGAAAAATGAAGTATTATTCCTCTCACCCCAAACCAAGTAGTGCATTTTTTCCCTAGTATTCTATGTTAATTTCAATGGTACGTGAAAAATATTCAAACTGGGAACAGTAACTCATTTAATTTGTCCTTTACTCTAAGCAAGCAGGGTTTCAACAAGTCTGACTGGCAATGTGCTGTCTGAATCCAATGCATAAGGTGACTATGCCTAATTTACCTCAAAAGATTTTTAAAACAGCTGTCATGACAACATGAAAAGACTTTTGGATTCTGAAGTCTCTTGTGGAGGGGGCAGGTACCAACAGCTGCAAATTGCCACAGGCAAACAATCCAATCCCACATTTAGGATTTGGCCCAATCTTGGACCATCAATAAATGATTCTTGGGTTGATAAAGGGCTCAGTAGAGCTCACCTGGTATAAAGCAAATAGAAGCGGTAGAAGCAGTTTGACACAAACTCTCCTGCTCCTACATTACCTCCGACTTATGCTCAGGGTTAACAGCTTGTACTGTCCTGGATCACATTGAATGATGCCCCTGGTTTATTGAGGAGAGGCCTTTGAATAATTCTGTGGCTGTTTATGCTGTTAGACTGACACCATAGGATCACTTGCAGAAGCTGGCTTTCTGATTTCCTCTTTGGTTCTGTATTTTGTTGCCATAGGTAACATGGTAAAAATGGAAGGTTTTCAGCGGAGTAGGTCATCAAAATTCCTCCCTGTCTTTTATCTTAATCTTCTTCCTTTTGGCCTGAATTCTTTTTGTGAGATGTGTCACAGAGCTTCTTGCAACATTATACCTGCCATTGTGTTACAACCAAAATTCATCAAGCCCTTCAGGCAGTAATCAATTGTTTGCAGTTTGTGAAAGCAATCAGAAAATCTGGACTCACAACATAAAAATAATGGGAACGCTTAAGCAATGCAAGTAATTTTAACATGACCCATCTTCCACTTTAGTATCAGGAATTGTGAATGGAAAGAGGGAAAAAAATCTAAACTGATTAAAATATGTGCTCTTGTAGGAGGAAGATCAACTGAAATAGACACCTTGTTTGAAGGTGCAATATCTATATAATTCTGTGCTGTTGCATAGGAGGAAGTCATACCCCTGTCAACTTTTTTTTTTAAATATATATTCTTACATCTCACAGTTTTTCACCAAAGTTGCTGCTAGTCAAGGTCTGTTTTTAGAAAAATGTTTCTGTGTCAGATTATGGTGGGGGAGATGCTTTTAAACCCTCTTTATATGTGTGTATGTGTCTATTAGAGAGGCTGTTATCAGCATGTCAGGGTGTGTGGCTTTGGCGTCGTCTGGCTGTGAAGCCACACAATGCATCCTATGTAATATTTGCAAGGTGATCTCAGTTTAAACCAATCCCCTCATACCTACTATCAAGGGCGACAGGTACAGGAAATTTTCAACTAATTCATTATTTTTTCCCTTCAATTAAAACTCAACATAGTATCAATGTACCAACTCATGTTA
The DNA here is from genome assembly GCA_013186435.1 of Turdus rufiventris. Lineage (NCBI taxonomy): Eukaryota > Metazoa > Chordata > Aves > Passeriformes > Turdidae > Turdus > Turdus rufiventris. The sequence goes on from PYHW01010271.1 coordinate 2,989,757, forward strand.
CTCCACTTCCCTTTTATCAAACATTTTAAAATTGAAAGGTGCTGAAAAGTATTTCAAAATTATTTCCTTTGCCCAGAAACATGACAGCAACCAGAATAATGGATACCTCAGTGCTAATAAATATTTGGTATGTACTTAAGCTAAACACCTTAAGCAAAGTGTGAGAAAATGCTATTTTCTTCTTCACTGAATCAAAATAAGAAATAGATAATCTCTTTAAAGAGGATGTCTAGATGTCTAATACTCTCATAGTCATATTTATTTATGTACTTTGAGGTATATTTTGTGGAATAAAAGTTCAAGATGCAGTTCTAGTTGACTCTCTTCTTATATGGCCTTGTAATTTCTTTTATGTCGTGATCTGATGTTTGCAAAACTCTTACATTTTGTAAACTGGCCAGACCTCAAGCTCCCCTGAAAAGGAAGTTGAGGATGTGCATGTCTTCGGTAAGAGGGTACGAATCCCCTCCCTCTACTCTTGGGCTCAGATTAAATCTTTCAGGGAAAATACATTGTATTTATAAATAAATACATTATATAAAGCTATACACACACATATGAGGTATATACAAAATAGTTGGATCTTAATCTCTGATTATGGCAAATTCTGACCAAAGTGAAGACCAAAGCAAAACTCCAGGACTTTTTGATAAGACATGAATCTATTATTTACCTTGTCCAGCATTTTCAACTGTAGCTCTGATATACTGACATCTCATGAGGCTGTTGCAGCCGTATGTACACCAGTGAATTGAAATAATCAGTAGTGTAATACCCATGCCATTTATGTTGCCAACTAGACTACAAAACAGTGTAAGTCTTAGAAAATATCTAGTCATGACTCAGGGCAGCTTTTGCCAAAGCCATTTTGACCAAACGAATCAGGGTTATGCTATGCCATTTTGACCATATGAATTAGGATTATGCTATGCCATTTACAGTCTGGGATAGGCAAAACATGGTCATGATCTATTTTATTATCCTCTGTATATCTCATCTATTTTCCATTGAGGACCATTTATTTAAATGCAATCTATGATGTATGACTTATGTTTTGTGAAGAATTTAGTTTCTTAAAAGTATAGCTCCCCCAGAAAGAGTTTAAGAATAAATTTAAATTTCAATAAATGCAATTTTCACAGGAATTTTATTAGATATCTACTGAGCTTTACATTGTAAAATCTTAAAATATGGAATTTGCTTTTGGCCTTAAATGGTGTATCTTGGTAAAAAATATTACAAAGATACTAAAAATGAAAATTATTCTTTTTGTTTCAGATTTAGTCAAATTTTTCCTTCTTTTATGTCATTTTCCTACCATGATTTCAAACAGATTTTACTAAACATCCCAGTATCTTAAGACAGTTTTTTTATAAAAGGTTATCCAACCATTTATCATTATAAATCTCTCAAATGACTTGTATAAAAAGTCTGGCTTTCCCCATCATTTAAAAATACCTCCTTAGATAACACAGTCTTCCGATTTGTGACTTTGATTTAGCATGCAGGGCAAATACTTAATCATGTAACTGACTAAAACTGTGTGGAGTATCTCTGAATTTTAAAGGTATATTGATATAATCACATAGGCATATGGAAAGCATCCTGTCTTTACCAACTCCTTTGATTTAAAAATGTTAATGCAGTATTTTATTGACCTGAAACACAAATAAAAGACTGTATGTGCCTCATATCCTCTGTGCACACCTCATATCCTGTTCTTATGTATTGCTTTCTACAGTTCACATTCATTTAGAATTTAGTGAATTATAAATTATATTGAGAAAATAAATAGAACTGGTCAGTATCAAATGTATGATCCATGTGGTATATCTGTGCACAAAGAAGTGTTAAATCAAAGCTCTGACAGAAATCATTTCAAGACATCTGTGAACACTATTGTGGGTAGCAGACAGAGCAAAGTATTTTTTTTTCCTGAAAGCTCCTACTGATATCCAGGCCCTGTTTATGATAAAAAACAAACATTTTCATTATATGCTAATATGAATAAAATTTTAGAATTTGAACAATTGCTCCAAACTGAAGAAAATCTTACCTGTTTGTCAGCCTGGCATTTTTCCTATAAATTTTATTCTTGCTTATAGATAACTTTATACTCAGAAATTATATAGGCTTAACTGCAAACCATGCAAATATAACCACAATTCACTTATCTATTTATGGCATATGGATATGCGTACATATATACATATATAAATATATATATGCATAGATAGAGGTATGCATGCCAATATATATATATATATATTTCCCTTTAAAATCCTAATACAGTGTTTTACACTTGCATTAATAATCCTTTAATATATCCCACAGATGCTCTACCTTTAAGATTTAGTTCCATGTGAAGGATTTTTTGGCAAACATGGAGGAAAAAAGTTAGAAATGTGTATAACATATACACTTTGTTAGCAAAAAAAATACTCTCATTTAAGACACAAAAATAGTTAAACAAATTCAATTAATAGGTTATTAAAAGTTAACAGAAGACATTTACCAAATGGATTGAGCCAACAAAGAGATATGGTCCTCTGTGTTCCTGCATAAATTTAAGTGTCAATACATTCTTCATTTCAGTCTGGAGAAAATGTAAGAAGGAAAAGAAATCCTAAATTTAGGATTTGTAATCAGAAGTAAATCAATAAAAATCTTTAGGATCTCTAAATTAGTTAGAAATACTCAGGCAAAAAGGTAGTGGAGCTACTGTGAAGTCTCAAAATATTCCAACTCAATGCTTAAAACTGATTATAGATGAAAGAGATTATAGAAATGGTTTAGTGGAAAAACCCTCATAATAAAAAAAGGTATCTTCAAACTGTTGTTATCTATATCACTTTGCTTATGTCTTGAATACCAGTTGTAACTCATATCACCTCCTCTCTAACAACGCATCTCAGAAAAAAGGTAGAGAGAATTGTGACAAGGATGATCAAAGGTGGTGTATAAAAGATGAACATAAAATCATTAAATATTTAAAAGGTTGAATAAGGAATATTTGCTCACAACTTCTGACAACAAAGGACCAAAAAGGAAACCAAATGAAATATTCAAATACTGTTTACTACATGGATAATAATATCTTTTTTCATGAGTGTGGAGCTCACAGACTCTGGATGACAACAGAGAATTATAAATGGATAAGTGGTTCATTGTGAATGCAATACTTGCTCTCAGGAAACCTTTATTGTGCATTTCTAGAAGCGGCAAAAGTCTGCTTAGGAATTTTCCATGTCTACTTACCTTCTGCTTAAGTTCTTTAAATATTTCCAGTGGACATATCAGACACAGACACTGAAGCAAATTATTCCCTCTTATAAGTCCTAATATATGGGGATTTTTTCCATATGATTTTTAATAACCCAAAAATGCACATCAATAATCTATGAAGTAACCATTTGAGAAAGCACTATTGTCTTTCTTGTACATTTCATGCAGATGATTTCCTATAAACTTTGTCTTTTGAATTAACTTACATTTGAATTATAATTAAACAATAACAACAACAAAAACCCACAACTTTTGAATTCAAGTAAAATAGCAATGTAACATTTTGGAAGACCAGCGCATAGCATGTCTAAAGAAGTCAGTTAAACCTCATCCAAGAAATGATGTCTGCCTTTCAAAATCAGAAATTCTGATGCAGATAAACTGCATATTAAAAAAAAAGGCAGTGTTTCAGTGAGAAGTTATTTGAAGAAGTTTTGATCAGTATTTTATTTCATTTTCTTTTGATAGGTTCTTCAGCAAATATAATTAAATATAAAATTTCTTAAATAAATTTGCATAAAGATTTCATCTAGGAGTTTAAAACTGGGTCTGTTTTTTAATTTCTTTAGGAGGACTTACTAAAAAAACCCTCATCAATTAAATTGTTCATGAAATCTGAAGTTAAAGGAGAGATGAGCATTAATAATATGCACATGGAATTAATTAAAAAAGATTCTCAGTCAAAACAGGAACAGAAGAAGGAAAGCCCTGTTTCCCATTTCATGCAACCTAACCTTGGTCCATTATTTTTGGAAAATGATGAGGGTCAATAATAGGAAGCCTTTAGATAAATTATATTTTAGTTATGTCTGGAAAGGAGTTCTTTATAAAAAAACGCATGAATGGAAGAAGAAATTGTATAACTCGTTATGTTTATTGGTAGCAAAGTGATGATATTTTCATGAATGCAGAAAAATATCTCAAGAATTCCATTGTATGTTAATGAAATAATAGAATTACTGACACTAACTCACCATGAGGTATGGTTGGAGACTATGAAAGTGATATCCTTTTGGCCTCCACTGTGAAATCACAGACCTCAGGTTATATGAATGATATCTTTTATAAAGAATGGATCCAATAATATGAACTAAGGTGAAGCCTAAAGTCCTGTCAGCATTTGTCTATGCTTTGAGAAGTTTCTGCTGCCTTTCACCTTAAATAATCCATTATTTTAACATCACCTGCACTTCATTATATATAACCATGTCTGGCATTTCCAAAAAATAGCAAATATCTGCAGAGTTCCATTATGGATCCAATTTTCTGCACCGTATATGGTTTAACTGCCATTTTAAATCACATTGGCCAGAAATTTTGGAAGCATATTTTAGGGACTAACATCCTGACCATGGCATGGAATCCTAGGCTATTTCACAGTGAGGACAATAAATGAGACACATCTGGAAATTCAGACAAGTGTCTTCAGTGTTCATTGGGAGCAAGTCTTCTGTATCCATTTTCAGACAGAGATCCTTATGTGTGCACCTACTCACACACATCTGCTGTGGTTGTTAATCACTTTGCTACACCAGCTTTTGAATATCACAAAGTAAAGATCCATGTCATGACATTATTACCACATTCTTGAAGAGGTGCAACATCAGGTGGTGCTGCTCAGTTTAGACTTCCAAATTTTCTACCTATCTTATGATATAAACAACCTCTTACTTTTGAGTGCAGATAATCCTTTGTTTATTTAAACAAGTAAATGCTTCTGGAACAGCATTTTCATTGATGGTGCAAACTTCTGACCTGGGAAGATGTTCACAAGCAATAACATTTGCCTTCATCTCACTTCTGTGTCTACACAAGTTTAAAAAGACTCAACATTATTAATCACTTCACTGAAAGAAAGTAATGTACAGAACTCAAATAGCAACAGAATAGTGACAAAATGTAGGGAGATGTTTCTCATTTCTGAAACAGATAAGTAGCAATTGAAGAAAAAAACAGTAAAAAAAAAATCAAAAACTAAATTAAACAAATGCTTTAATGACATGAGTAGGCTTTAGAGAGTAAAGTTACTTGAAAATTACTTCATTTGTACTTCAGCTCTGTAAAAATCATCCTGGGATTTCCTTTCCACAGAAATACTCTTTCATCCTCTATTGGAATAAAGATTTAGCAAGCCAAGATCATCTTTGTAATTTCTTCCAAGTGGTTTGTTGGTTTCATTTTCTTAAAAAAATAAAAATGTAAAGAAAAAAGAAAAGAAATTATTATGGGGTTCTTTTTCAGAAAGATAAGTAATTTTTTGACACCTCAAATTTACTTTCCTATGACCTAATTGTGCTAAATGTCGGACTATTTCAATAGGATTCATATTAGTACCGAAATAAGGGAAATAGAGGGTTGCAAAAAAATCCCACATAAAATTTACAATTTTTATTTTTTGATACACAATAGGAGAAAATTAAATAGAAACTTGCTAATAGTACTAGACAACAAATATAATAGCCAAGGTTATCTGCTTTCGTGTTTGTTGTTCTATCCAGTCAGTTAAGACAGAAAAACCAACCCAGACTAAAAATTTCAGTGCAATCTATGAAAACACTGTGATACTGATTCTAACATGAATTGCAACTATATTGTGGTCAGGTGCAAGAGAGTTGAGACAAGTTTACAACTATATTGTAGCAAGATTTTTTTTAAATGTAGTTGTCTTTTGTAAAATCCCAATCTATAGATGCTCCAGTACCTCACTTGAGAAGAGAGTAGCATTTAAACATAATTTTCATTTCTAGTCAAATATAATAAAGTAAAAAATTATGTACAGTAATTTCACGACTATAAGGCGCATCCTTTTGTCTAAATTTTTCTCTCAAACCCGGAAGTGCACCTTATAGTCTTATAGTCCAGTGCGCCTTATCTGATGGACAAAGTTGCAAAATTTGCCAAACTGGAAGTGCGAGCCACAATGGGAGGAGCACCGAGTCGCGAGGTGGGGGGGGCAGGAGCAGCCAGCAGGAGCCGTGAGGGGAGGGAGGGAGCTGCCACCTGCCCTGGCCCGGGCGTGGGCGAAACAAGAAGCCGGGCGGCACCACTCTGGGCGTGGGGGCAGGGGAAACGAGAAGCTGGCTGGTGCTGGCCCCGGCCCTGGCGCAGGGGGAACAAGAAGTGCAAACCCGCAACAGTCCCGAGCAGAGCCCGCTCGGCAGCGGCATCGGACCAGCAGCGGCACGACCCGGGTGGCTGGGGGAAAGCAGTGAGAGTCAGCGAGAAGCGGCACGGCCACCGCCACCGGCGCCACCACAGAAAAGCGGTGAGAGGCAGTGAGAGGCGGCACAAACGCCGCCGCCAGCGCTGCCGCGGAAAAGCGACAAGAGGCGGCGTGTCTGCTGCCGCGGAATAGCGGCGACAAGCGGTGCAGCCACAGGGAAGCGGGGAGAAGCGGTGCGGCCGCCACCATGGGAAAGCAGAGAGAAGCGCTGTCACTGTGCCAGACAGCGGCGGGGGCAGGCGGGAGTGCCAGAGCCTGCTGCACGGAGAGGGCACCTGGGGCTGTGTTTAAAGGCTACACCGATCTTTGAAAAATGTTTGAAAGTTGAGCACCTGCCAGTAATTCGTTACTTTGTTGCACGCCGTGCGGCTCCTCGCTGCAAAAAAAAAGTGTGCCTTATAGTCCGGTGTGCCTTGTGGTTGTAAAATTACTGTGACCTAAAAAAATAATCAAAGAAAGTGTAACCCGCTTTTTATAATACATATTTTATGCACACATATTTGTCAAAGTGCCAGTGATTTTATAATCACTCACAAAATCAGACACCCAGTTTAGAAGTCAACACCTTTCTTTTATCAGTTCTGTCAATATTCTGCTATTTTCTGGGCATCCATTCTACTACAGATAAGATAAATATCTTCATCTTAATATATACTGAATCTTCATCGAGTCATTGCCACGAATATTTATTCCCCGCTTTTAGCAACTATACACCCTGCTCCATTTTCATTATAAACCCATAACACCCATAACCCATAGCAGCCAGAGCAGCTGCCTGCAAGGAGGACAGGAATTTGGCAAGTCCTTAGCTCATCTATTGATTGTGCTGATATGATTCATTGGTGTGGTACAGAAGCTGTCCAAGACCCCATGACTGCAGCCAGCCCTCCTCAGGATGACACTGAGCATTCTGCAGGACATAGTTGGTGTCACTTCCCAGCTGGACAGTTAATATTAACACAAGTGTGCCTGTGTTTAATAGTAATTACAAAGGAGTCATGCGTTGCTCTTTAAAGGTCAGACCTGTTTTTCTCTCCACTTGTTGTGGTACTGCGGAATGTCTTTCACTTTTACTGAAAGGAATGGACATGAAACAAATCTATGTAAGTAACTGTAAAAGAAAAGTGTCTTCAAGGGTTTCCAATTTTTTTCCTTGAACGACCTGTACACCAATACAATAAGCTAAATATAAAAAATTATAAAGGAAGGAAAATACCTACCTAATATCTCAGATGTAATTCAAGTACGCACAGGAACCCAATGAGAATTAATTGGGTAAAGAAAACTCCAGATATTCAGGTCTTCTCCATTTCTTTCTGCCACATTCTCTTTCAGGAACATTTATCTTTATTCTGCAGTGGACAGGCAGTTAGGAAACAAGAAATTAAATTAATTTGATCTGCTAAACTAACACTCTGAAAGTATGTAATGATGGAAGCCCTTCTTAGATTGCTGGAAAAAAGCTACCTAAGGTATGTTTAGTACTTAATACAAGAAGAAAAAGATACTGTTCATATTTTAAGATTGGCTTTACTATTTTATTTTTAAGTTTTAATGTTCTGTATTGCTGGTCTTGAACACACATGCATGAGAGATGTGCTTTATTTTTAGATTTAAAAATTAAGTAGCAAAATATTTTTTAAGAAAACAGTTCAATATGCAAGAATTTATACTTGCTCATTTTCTTTAAATATTGCTGGTTCTTTTTTAGGATTAGAGGCTGCTTTTTATGCTATTAATTTCAGATAAATGCCATAAAAATTTATACACACACACACATATGGATATTTTTGTTTGTTTTTTTATTTTTTTTTTAATTTCCGAGGAGGAGTGAACAGTTGTTCCATTTCTCTCTGTCAGGATCGACTAAGTAACTGTGCCAATTACTTCTCTGTTCCAAGATCTTAATAGTTTGTAGTACTATGTATCCACTGATGGAGTCTACTTGCTCCCACCAACCTGCCTGTAATTCCCTTTAAATTCTTTTATGTCCCTTAATCTCTTCATCAGCTTTACAGTGGCATTATATTCCTGGGTTTGCTTGTCCTTCACATATGCATTTGGTATTTCAGATGTCTGTTACGTTTTGCTGTACATGCAGTCTTCTCCCCCATTTATCACACTTTTCTCTCTGCAGTCATATGGTGTTGGCAGCAGAGGTTACATCTGTACTAAAAAATCAGTGGGGGTAAGCCTCTAGCAGTGGCCTGGGCATGCAATTGTCTATACTTAGTGTATATTGGCACAAGGTTAGGCAAGGTTTTAGCCACTTCCACGTAAAGCTCAGGTGCAGTAGAGGCTATAGTAGGAATCAGAGACCTGTCAGGCTGTATATATCAGACATATTTTAAGGAAGACAGGAGGGAGGGAAACCACATGCCCTGTTCAACTAGCTTTTAGGTAAAGGAGCAGAAGAGTGCACTGCAGATTCAGCATTACTGAGGTTACAAAGGATCAAAGACATAGACCAAAGTCCTGGTGGTTACCAGCTCCAAGCCTTCAGTCAATGTTTATTAATGGCCAAACTGTTAGCCATTAATATACATGCCTTACTCTTAGACACATCCTACCAGGTAGGTACTGATGTGTGAAATACACAGATACAGATTTTAAAATTAGAACAAGAGTTTTTAGCATCAACAAGGTTACATGTTTAGATATTAAAAATTAGGATTAGGTTACCATTGTACAAATCATCACAAAAAGGCACTTACAATCAAAATTGTCAGAACAGATATAAAATGAAAACAATTTTTCTAATCAGAGACAACAAAGGAAGCAGTAAAAAGAGAGAAACAAAATCTCAAAACAAACAAAATAAAAAAGCAAAGAAATCCACAAAAATCTTAATTTAATAATAATAATGAAATTGCACCATGTTTTTTAATTAAAAAATATTTACAGATTTCTACAAACCACTCTGTTTTAAGAGATGGAACCTACTTCCATATTGTAGCCTGCAAGCTTTCCAACAAAGATACACCTTCCCTGTTATTTCCAAAATATTTTTAATTTATTTTATTTCAAATTTATTAAAATTCATCAAATTTATAGTCAGGGTATCAGCATGCTGACATTTGTCTTCTTAGATTATTTTATCACAACTTATTGAAATGATGGAAGACAATTTGTGCCACATGGAACATAAATAATAAAATTTTCCTTAGCTTACCTTTAGCATCTGCATTTCCATATTAAAATACTCTAAAAGACAAGTGGTTAAATAAATCTAAAGATAACAAGAAAAATTTGAAAATCATAAATCATGAGGAACTAAGCAGCTTTGAGTATCCTGTCCAGAGGAAAAACAAAATCCATGTCTTGCGTTTAAGTATAAAGGACCTTACCAGCTTCTGACCACACTGCCGTAAACACATTAAACACATTTAATGTAACAAAAAAACCAAAAAACCAAAAAAACAAAAAAAACCCAAAAAAAAACCCCCAAAAAACCAAAAAAAACACCCCCCCCAAAAAAAAAAAAAAAAAAAAAAAAAGAATGTTAAGACTAATTTGGCAAAGGATTTTTGCTTTCAAGTATCTTTACACATGAGGGTAGCCCTGATGAGATCTGTGAGAATGTTTTGTGTAAACATGCTTATGTTCAGAAGCACCGGGAGGACTGAATCGTAACAGTAACATAAACTATTAAGAAAACTTATGAAGGGAGGGAATTTACCTTGGTGTGAAACTTGGTTGCAAGTGACAGGAGAATCAGATCCTTAGTGTGTATCTGTTACGGTAAGTAGCACTTCATTGCTTTAAGTGAAAACTGCAGCAATGTAACACAGAGTGCATAACTTCATCATTTCTCATTTTGTGAAAACGCTAACAGTGCACAGACATCAGAACCTAATCCAAACTATTAACACAATACTCAAACAAACTGAAGTGATAAGTACAAATAAAAGTATCTGTGTTGGCTGAGTCCTGGAGTGATGGCTGATTTATCTCACAGAGCACTTAGAAATCAGTGTTTAATTCTTTTTTTCTCAGCTCTGGATCACAGGTCATGCACTTAACTACACAAATCTATTTAAATAAACAATGTGCTTATGCGTCATTATTCACTCTGCATGGCTGCAGTCCAACTCAAAGGAGATGGGGGCAGGAAGAGCAGCACAGTTATCTTTGTCAGAAGAAATGAAGGGGGCAGATTTTCAACTGATATATCTTAATATAATCTTTTGCTTAAATACTTATTCACATTGCTGAGGGATTTTGAACAAAGCAGTTTGATAAAATATACATGGTATCACTGGAGAAAATTGTGTCTTGTACTATTTACATTTCCATAAACATTGAATCAAGTGCTCCGAAGTCCAAACTGGTGTATTCCAAAAATGTGAAACCAACCAGGAAAGGATATGTCACACCAATCAAAGCTCTTTCATACAAAGAAATTAATGCCATTTCTCATGAAAGGGTGACCTATGTAAGAGCTGAAAAAGAATGCTATTTGCCTTTTAGTTGCAATTAATTCCTTACAAAAACCATGACATAGCAATTTAGACATGCTTATTGCATCTTCTTCACATATTTTCTATTTAACTTAGACTAGCATAAAATCCATACTTTAGCTCCCTGGGATTGTTCTAAGGCATAATGGCTACTAGATCAGGGTCTGTATCCAGTTTAGAGTAGGTGTGTGCTCAGATGCTCCCACTAGCTCTAACTACTCTCCATTGCTCTTGATGTCTGATAGCTTAGAACACACCTGTAGATTTTTACAAGCTCTGTGTACTTTTCCAGTTATGCTTTCTGGTAGCTTGAAAAATTGAGACAGAATCTTTTTTTTTTTTTTTTTTTTCTTTGCAGGAAGATTGACAGAAATAGAGTGGATTCATACTCTTTTCCCATAGGGTTTGTTTATTTATTTTTTTTCCTATCAGTTCTAAGATTGAGGTATGCAGGTGAATTTATTAGCTTCAAGTTTGTTGATTACCTTCGGCACAGAAGATATTGCTGTCCAGTGTTAATTGATCAGATTAAAAGATTAAGTTACAGGATCGTTTAAAAGGATATGCGTCTCTGAAAATATTAAAAAAAATATTATTTTTTCTATTGGGATAAGATACTTGGGGAACTTTTATTTCCCCTAATAAAAATATGTAATTTATACATCATATTAAAATAGGTATAGACAAAATGTTGTTATTATTATTGCTTATTAATTACATCAATATTGTTGTGCTTTCTAATTTCTTTTTTGGTTTGCACACTATGGCAAAGTTCACCACGGGACTTTTTCATCATGCTCTTCTGGCTTGTGGTTAATATGTAAGAACAAACACCAGAAGGTCAAGAAATTTTCTTTCCAGACACATGCAATAATGTTGGAGAATATGGTGTTTTAATATTTGATTATTATTAGCTGGGCAAAAATATACAACTAGCCTTAGTTTGGTCTGGAATTCACTGTAATTTCATCTCAGCTGCATTACTGTATGACCATAAAACCAATGCTGACACATACATTTATAAAAGGTTCAAAATTGCCTGTCTCACATATGCAATATTTTCAGCCTGTGTTTGATGATTCCCCAACATTCCAGAATACTGACCAGGTTGACGGGTATAACTTCTGATACTGAATGATAAGCTCATGGCTCCATAAAGGCCTCAGCCTCATGGCACCCAGTGATGCTAGAGACTGGATTGGGATATTGGAGAGGGTGTTCTGCAGTCTCTGAGACTGGGCTGCACATGTAGAGACTGGGAAGATGACAATAGTCACATATCTCCTTCAGGTTCCAGACTATGAATTTTTCTTCCATTGCATTTGTCATGCTTATATATAACTATATAACTATATAACTATATAACTATATAACTTATATATAGTTTTCTCTGTGACTGAGGTTGAAACACAACAAGTTATGGGCAATCTGACACCTCCACTTGAATAATAAATATACTTTTCAACAATTGCTGAGTATCGGATGGAAGAATGAAAAATTAATTATCATTTAATTATTTATCAAGGACATGAATACAGCTTCTTTTCTAGTGAAGGAGCTCAACATAATGCTTTTTATAAAATACTACCTTTCTGTCTCTGGTGAGACAACTGTCTGTCTCCATGAGTTATCTGATAACTAAATAATGATGCCATTGAAAATGTATAAAAAGGAAAAACAAATTGTAAATGCAGTGTAATAACAAATATTTATAAAAATTCTTTCATCTGGACTGTGTTGTGAATTACATCTGTGAACAGATACATAAGTTGAAAAAATTTGCCACTGAGGAAACTATATGTTACCAAAGTAAATCTCTGGTTGTATCAAAAGTAGTTAATAAACCTTAAAAAACATTTAAAATTGGTGCTACTCTAGCATCTCATTTAAGTGACACCAAGGTAGTAACTATATAGAACTTCATTAACAGTGAACAAAAGTGCACTACTTTTAACAGAACATCTGTGAGGTTTAACAAGAATACTTTCATTATGCTTTCAGGAAAATCTGTCTTAACTGTTAATAAGATAACAAGTTTAATTGATAAAATCATCCTGGAGGGGAGAACTTGAAAAAGAGGAGAAACATAAAAAACAGCTTGCATTTAACACTTACAATGAGGATTGTAAGTTTTTCATTTTTAAGTGAAACTTTTTGAAGAAAACGTAATTAAAATTTACTTTCCAGTTAATTAAAAAGATCAATGAAACCAGTCCTGTGATTATCTGAACTAAAACATTTTCTGAAATTGTAACTGGCAAATATAATTTAGGGAGTCAGATAGTGTCTCTATTTTTCCCACTCCTGATGTACTCTGTGCCTCAAATCAAACCTAAACTATATTAAAAAAAAAAACCAAAACAGAAACAAAAACAGAAACAAACAAACAAACAAACAAACAAAAAAGAAAACAAAAAACCAGCATATTTTTTTCTTTGAAATGATTATTGCAGTTTGGGAGTCTCTAAAGTTAACTCTTCGTAAAAATGCAGGAACAAGATGAAAGGACTCTAAGTCATGTGACTTTCATGACATGGACTGAATTTTAGAAGAAAGTTTTGTGGACAGGTACTTTAATTAATTCACAAATCAAAAAAATCCTGCTACTACATTGCATTGAATTTTGCAGGAAAAAAAAAAGCTGGCTTCAGTTCAAGGTCATAGTGCATTGCTTTGGATAAGGTGAAATTCTCTGCTTCACACACAATCTCCTTACCCAATTCTCATCTTAAAATAAACCTAAAGCAGCTATAAGAAGCAATGTCTGAAATACGGCACCTCTGAACGTTCCCAGATTCACAGGGCTGTGTGTGCTTGTTGCACTCTTCTTTAGGCTACACTCCAAGATCATACAAGTCCTTCCTTGCTGCTTCTCACCCATGGTACACTCCACCAGGGTACCACTGCAGGCAGTAGAGATGCTGAAACTTTGGAAAATGCCACAACATATCTCTGTGGGGTCTCCACTGATTTGAGTAAAGACAACAAATTGGAATTTCAGAAAAATTTAGGGGAGGTGAATTCCCCAGCTTTTAAAATGTACACCATCTTTTCACTATTTCTTTTTAGCGAGGATGTCAAGGAGGAGACAAGATGTCATTTAAGGCTCTTCTACCCCCACAGTGCTTCATGAGATGACCTGAAAGTATATGCTTGTAACATAAACATGCCTTTGGGAAATAAATCTGTTGGTTTCTATTCTGGAGTAATCAGTGTGTCCCTGGCACTGAGAAGATCTTGCTCCTAGCCCCTTTATGTATCATTCTGCTCCTTTTTAACCAGAGCTAGTCCACACTGCAGATTCTCATGTTATCATTCAAAGTACAGATTTATATAGAAGAAAAATATACACATTTTTTCTTCCTTTCATATCATGTTTATTTATCTCAGTTTTTCATAATAAGCTCAGTAACATTTTAGAAAGTTGCAAAATTAAACAAGTGTTAATATAGCCAGAATAATTTATTAACATTATGCTTGATAATATCAGTAAGCACATTTCATGTAATTTATTTAAGGAAGCATACTCCTAGTATTAAATTTATTTCAACCACAAGAAAATAGCAAATAAAATGTGAACTGAGTGTCAGAAGAATGTTGAATGGTTGCAGACCTTCTCTTGATCTCCATAACACTTTTTGCTTTCAATGTCTCACAGTAAAAACACTTGAAAAGTTTTTGATATTCTCATATCACCAGACAGCATTTTACAAGTTGCTGGAAGTAGTTTATAATATACATATTTATTTATTTTCTGTACTGTCCATACATTTCAAGTCAACAGGTACGTATAAAGAAAAAAAAAAAAAGCATGAATTTAAGAGAAACTTTCAATAATATAGCAATTACTCTTTTTCCTCCTGTTAAAATTATGACCCACATAGCATTGTCTATAAGGGAGGCAAAATGTAGCACATGACAGTCAAAAACCATTCAAATAAAACATATTCAAACAGAAAAAATAGTTTCATGGTGAAACAGAGGTTTAGCTACAGCAAAACATAATCTGACTTGGAAATGAGAAATTTCAGACAGAATTAGATCTAAAATACAGAGAGCTAATACAGTTTCAGCAGCTGTTTTAAATATACATAAATAAATAAATGAGCAATTTTTTCCCTAGATAAGAAGAGTATTCATAAGAAGTTTTCACTGGATTAATTTCCCATTAATTTGTCTGTGCTTGCATTCTTAACATAAGTTAAACAGTGTATCTTACTGCTCTGAGATAGTTCGAAATGAGTGCTTTCAAAACAGAGTTGGAATAAGTGTAAAAAATCCTCATTGTCATTGTTAATTAAAACTTAAAAAGTGGAAAAAATATTAAAAATACCTATGGCTGCTGAATTTGAATGAGTTTTTGACTGTTATGCAATCACAAATACCTGTCAGATACAGCTATAGCTGTTAATTTAAATCCAGTTGCTCTTAATTTAAATCCAGTTCATATGACGACCTGGCAAGGTAAGCAACAATATGATAAAATTCCTTGAAGTCATATGGTTTAGTTAGCTTTTCTTCTTGTATGCATATATGTTCTCTGAAGTTACCACTGGACATAACTAATTTATTCGTCAGTTCAGAGAAAATAATGATATTCAGAACTTGGCAGAATAACTGTATTTTCTTCCCACCACAGTGTAAAAGAAAAAGAAAAAAACCCAATATATATATACATACTTATTCTTAACTAAAATAGAATTGAAATTACTTTAATACAATCTTTATAGATACATAAATTATTACAACAGTAACAGAAGTTGTTTTGATTAACTGTATAAATGAAAGATGGCAAATATCTTGGAAAGAATTTATTTAATTATTTCCCAATTCCACCCCATATACAGTTATAATGCATATGGAATTTGTGGAGGCATTGATAATGGCTTTGGTAAAAAGTTACAGAAATTATTGTAATTATATTAGAGTATCTCATGTGAGCACATATCTAAAATTTTACTGAACTTATGGTGCTCTATTTCCAAGTAGGTCTTGTAGATCAACATTTTCTGTAAAACTTCACACAACAGGAGACTAGCAGCATTAAAAACAGACAAAAGAAAGGAAAATCAATCACAAAACTCAGTAAGATAAAAGAATGACATGCATTATAATCAGGAACAGAATGATAAATCAAGCAAATACTAAAGCTTTTAGGACCTTGACACTATTCTTTGAATAGTTTTGCAAGGAGATATTTACTGTAAAAATTAAATTACTCTAGGAAGATGCAGAGTAAGCAATTCTCACAAATGTGTAGCTAAATTGTTTTTAGTAGCTGCTGGTGAGCAGAAATAAGATCTCACATTTCCATATTTAATAAAGAAAAGATATAATGGACTATTTAATACTCTACAGTGTTATATTTTGAATGCACTGTAGTCTAATAAGTCAAAGACTACAATCAGATAAAACAATTTTTTCATTTTGTGAATCAATTGAATTACTGTATTATACAATATTTGGAACAGACACTTATGTGAATGCACATGCACAAATACAAAAGAAAAAAGACCAATGTCGACATGTATTACATACAGCTAATTACTTAGAGTTCAACCTTCCTAATTTTGGGTGGTTTTGCTGAAAAGGTGAGGTACAGTTATTTCTTTTCATTTCTTTCATGTTCACAGATTGATTATCTTTGCAAGAACTAGCATGCACTACTCTACGCTGTTAAACAGCTGGCATGGTTCCTGACCTAGCCTGACCTAAAAAAGCATAATGCTTAGAAAACATATACAGTCATGGCTCAGGATTGAGAAATTCCAAATGAGTAGTTCTAATACTACTACATGTGTCTGAGGGTAAGAGAATTTACTTGCTTAGGCACCATTTCTACTGTTTTAATTGGCCTTTGGGGTCACAGAGTAGTCATTGTCCTTTTTTATTTATTGAAAAAGCTTAAGGGACAGTGAAAAACATTGACCAATTTTTATGGCTTTCAATAGCACATATGGATGCTGCATGTTAATGCATTTCACTTTTAACATTATCTAATGAATACATATATATTGTATTATAAATCCTATAAAACACTTACTGCTCAACATTATGGTGGTTTAAGGCAAAAAAAAAAAAAACCTTTATAGTTTGGTTTGCTGATTCTGTGAGTGTTAACAGTTTAATAATATTCCAATATATTGTCTTGCTTAGTTTGCTTGCAATCCCTTTGGAATGGGATCACATATGGACATGGAATTCAGCCTTCCCTGTTTCTGTTGTGGCTTGCAGTCACTGCTACTATAAAATGAGATATGTATTATTTGAGAGATATGCTGTTTAAAGTATTTATACTACTGTATTATAAACACTTAAATTCTAACTTACGGAGGCATATAAAGTGTTTATAATGATTTGCTCTCAAAACAAGAACTTCAGAGATTTGATGATGTGGTACATTGGGAACAGATTGGAAAGGAATGATACGGTATTACTTTCAAGCACAAAAAGGACAACAAAAACAGGTAACATGAAAATTCTGAGGACCTTCAAGGAAATATATATAGTCCAGAAGTCTATTTGTCTTTTCTGAATGATATTGACAGTGGGTCAACTTGGGTGAACTCATACATTTTTACAAGGTTGACATTCAATTGTGTTTAGCTTATGCAAAAAGTATTTTGGAGTTATATTTGCTGATCCGATCATATTCCTTTCCTTTCACTATTGCTTAGTTTTAAGAAAGGCTAGGAGTTTGTCCAAGGACGTATTTTTATTCATAGTCATTGTCAGATAACCCATGAAGCACAAAGACAGTGAAAAATTCTTAAAATTGATGAAGTAAAGAAGTGATCTAAAAGCTGATGAAAGCAGAGAACCAATGCTTATCAGGTATATAAATCAACAGCTTGTATGTATAAAGGGCTTCAAGCTTTGGTCCAATGAGAAAAAGTATTAGTTCTCTGGAAGTAACAAAATAGGTTACATAAAATGTCTTTGGGAGAAAGATGAAGCCCTGCAGGTTTTACCGCAGGAAGAATCCACAATACTGGATTCCAGTATTGTCCCCGTCTGCAGCTATGGGAGCCTATAAAACAGGACGTAATATACAAAACATGTTTTTCTTTACAGAGGACAGCAAATATGGAAAAACAAAGCAAATATTGCAGCTTACGGTGAGTAAGTGGTGACTGACAGTGGTGATCTGAAGACAATTACACAAAGTCTACAGAATTACCTTTATAATTCTTCCATGCTGTGTCCAGTATTTACACTGCAGTTTCCATTTCTTCATCACATTCAGCATCATATATCTTCTGCCTTAATCTACTGTATAGTTTGAATGTGGCTGAACTTTAGAAACAGATTATTTAAACTATGTATAGGGAAAGATGCTAAACTGTAGTCCATTCTAAATGTTCTCTTTCAGACACTTAGGAAAGAGGATGAAGCAGAAACATTCATTTAATACCATGAATTAGAGGCATTTTACTAAATAAATAGTTTGCACTTCATTTATTCAAGAAGACAGTTTACATAGCTGGAAAATTCGTTATTGAAAATTACATACAAAGTTAGAGTCTACATCAATTCATTCGTTCATGAATTCAAAAAAACTCACATTACTTCTATAAGTGTGCCATTTTGCAATTACCATTTTACTTGATAGATTCAAAGCCTCCCAATGAACACAAGAGATTATTTCATTTTTCTCAGTGCAATATCCAAAACCACAGAAGGATAACAATGAGAATAAAAGTGCATTTTTCATGACATTTCATCAACAGGATTTTTTCAGCTGTTAAAATACTACTTATTGTGGTTTTCAACCCAATAATTTTTTTCTAATTCACCTGGGCAGCTCTGAACTTGTTTTCAATCAGGAAGTTAATTTGAAGGCATGACACATCTCCCCCACCTTTTATTATTAATAAAAATTGTGCGATGTAACTGCCTTGATGAGACAGAAAGCTTTTTCTAGTGTTTCAAAATAGAAAGCATTTGTTCAGCATTTTTTCTAGTACTTTTTACTCTGTGGCCAGAGTAAAACACCAGGAAGCTTTTCACTAATTTTTTTACAGGAAATAAAACAAAAAACAAGCAGGCATGAAACTTGTCATGATTTGCTTTACTTAGTACAAGGTGTAATGTGAAGTGCTTCCACTTCTTAGGTAAAAAATGTACTGAGAACTTGAATTAGGTAAATTGTTATGAATATATTAAATAATGAAGGTACTTTTTTCTTCCTTTCTCGGTTTACAGTTTAGGGGGTTTTATTTATTTAATTTTTATATTTTACTTGTAAATGAGCTTGCTATTCCTGTAAATACACCAAAACAAATATTTTTGGGTAGGGACTTTTCATTTGTTTTAGAGATTTTTTTCTCTTTGTTGTTGCATTTACACTTTCCAGTGGAAGTAATTAGAGAAATGTGAAGGTACATCATGCTTAAATGGCTTCTGTTCTAAATTGGAGGGGAATTTTTTTGTTTGCTTACTTTTCCCACTGAGATAGTAAGTTTAATAAAGTATTTAGAAAATTTTAAGATCTCCTCTCTACTTCTATTCTGTGTAGAAAGGTATTTTTTTATCAGTCCTGGGATGCTTTGCTGCACATTATAAAGAATGAAATTAATATTCAACATCTATCTCAGCAAGAACAGAACGAAAAAAGCACTGTCTTAATGGTATTGATTGACTGGTTTCAGTAAACCTTAATATTAACTAAAGAAGACCAAAAACAAAACCAAAAAACAAAGCCAAAAATATTTAGATTTAAATACACAACATCAAATTTATGTTATTACATACATGAAATTACTCCAAAATTTAAATGAATATATTCAGCACTATGCTTAGTTCAGAAGTTACATATGATGTTATATAATGAAAGTTATATAAATTAGATGTCAGCCTTTATCTATTTAAATATAGAATAATGTAAAAAACAATTCTTAATTCCATCATTCATGCATGATCCTTACTTTACCTTCAAGTTTTAATCTTAGGTGTTCTTAGTCATTGTTAAATAGAAAGAAAATTGCTAATTAAGAAAAGCAGAAACCTACCCTGTGGTGGAGGCTAATGCTTTACATACATGCCACTTAAACATTATTTTGAAGTTTTAAGTAGGGTTCAAGAGATGAAGTGGCCTGTGACATATCTCTGCACAGAAACAAATTTCTCCTTAGCAAAGCTTACATGTTGCAAAAAAATCCTGAATACTCTCTAAACTGGGAAAAAATTTACACGGACCTCATATACAGAGACATGTTAACTGTATTGTTCCTAAGGTAAAAGCCACATTTCCTTCATTACTGGCAGATTTAACAGAAGTTACTTACCACTCTGTGATATTTTATTTTATTTTATTTTATTTTATTTTATTTTATTTTATTTTATTTTATTTTATTCTATTTTATTTTGTAAAAGTAAGGACACAGAATTAATCAGTCCCATCTGCATGCACAAAAGACGTGACACAGGGAACAAAAACCATCTGAAACAAAACTATGCTTCCTTTCACAAGCAATAGGGGAAATTAATGTCATCACTAAGCTGAAGACATAAAGAGATTCAAAATTAAAAATCCTTTGAAAGCTTCCAACAAGATTCCTATAATCAGCAGGAAGATAAGTAATGATCAAAGCCCCTTAAAATAATATTGCTCACCCCATTAGAACTGCTTAAATGTACCCTACTATTCATCAAAAATTATACAAGATTACTGCAGAAACTATGCCATTGTTTCAATAAGAAGCCCAGATGTTTTAAGGGTAGACTTCACAACTCACATAAGGTTAAAAGCCAAGACTAAAAAAGAAACCAAACCAAACCAAAATATATCTCCCCCCCACCCCTGCCAGCTGCAGTTATAATCATTCATTATTGCTAATATAACACTTCATAGGTGCTCAATTGCTCTGCCAAATTGCCTCATATTGAATGTGAGTCATGGAAAGGGAAGCAAAGTGAATGCTCACCCAGTGGACTGATATTAACATTTTGGTTAGGTTTTTGTTTTGTTTTGTGTTTTTTTTCCTTAAAAAAGGATGGCATAAACCTATTGGTTTTTCTTTTCTTCTGCTGAAACATTCTTTTTTTTTTTTGTTAAATTTCATCTCAGCTACACTATGATTAGTGAAAGAAGAAAAGCACTCTTCTGCATACTTCATCACTAGTGTTGCCCTATGAAATAGCCCCAGGGACATTACATACTGCTAAGTGTCAATTTAGGATCTGAAAACTCTTCTAAGTAGAAGTCCAGAATAATGTATGTTTGACAGTTCTAATAAACATTTGAGATTTATTATCTACTGCACTGTCTGCTTTCAATAGCAATATTGTTATTGCTTTTGTCTATAACAATTTGAAGTGGTCACCTTGTCTCCTCCTTTAAACATTCAGAGGTAGCTCATATGGCATTGTTTATTAGACTTACTTGTAGATGGAGGAAGCTTGCAGTTTCAGAAATTGCTTGCTGCAAGTTGTTTCAGAGTGAATGTCAGTTTTTAGTAGATGCATTGTACAAGCTCAATTTGATTGTCACATTTATATACCTAGACTTAAAGAAACACAAGTATAGGAATTCCCATTTTGTCCTTCAGGTATGCTTGTCAATATAACTGCGGTGCAAAAATCTGTATGAATTAAAAATATGAATTAAAAATAGGAGCATACTTGCCTCAGATATACATACCCAAGTAACAAAAGACAATGACTACCCAAATAAGATCAACACATTTCCATTTCACCTACAATCCAAACATTGTATCCACTTTCTCTATCAGTTGTTATTATTCTCAAATATTTTATAACAGCTTTGAAACATAGCCCCTAGTATCATGTTTGTGATTACATTGAAACACAGGAAAATTCAATCACTTCCAAAAAATCTTCAAGAAATTATTCAAACAAGTTTAATCTATGTCAGCAAACATCCAACCAAACACAATAGGCAACTACTACAAGTAATTGGAAGGGATTGGCATGGCATGGCATGGCATGGCATGGCATGGCATGGCATGGCATGGCATGGCATGGAATAGAATCGAATAGAATAGAATAGAATAGAATAGAATAGAATAGAATAGAATAGAATAGAAATTATTTTCAGTTGAAAGAGACTGGCATGTTATTAAGGGCACAGTCCAAATACCTCTTAAACTTTGGCAGGCTTAGGACATTAACCACTCCTCCAGGAAACCTGTTTGAATGCTTGATGACTCTCTCACTAAGTCCAGTTTTAATCTCCTCTAGAGTAGCTTTGAATGATTCCCACATGTCCTGTCACTGGGTACCAGAGTGAAGCAATCAGCAGCTTCCTCTACACTTCTTCCCAGGAACCTGAAGAGTGCAATGAGATCACTCATCAGCCTTCTTTCCTCCAAAATAGCCAAATAGAAAATTCCTTCACGTTCTTTCACCAGTTTGTTGCTTTCCTTTGGACACATTCAATGACCTTCACATTCCTCTTAAATTGTGGGGCCTGGAACTGTACGCAGCACTCACAGTAAGACTGTGACAATGCTGAAGGAGGATAATCACTTCTTTTGGCCAGTTGGTTGCATTTGGTGCACTCCAGAGTGGTATTTGCTCTCTTGGCTATCAGGGCACACTGCTGACTCACACTGAGACTGCTGATGACCAACAGATCCCCTTCTGCAGGGCTGCCCTCCAGCCACTCTCCTAGTTTATGCTCGGCACTACTCCATTCTAGGTGCAGAATCTGGTATATGGACTTGTTAAATTTAATCACATTAATCACAGCCCAGTGATGATAGCTTCAGCCTATCTATATCTCTCTGATAGCCTCCTGTCTGTCAAGAGAATCAACAGCACCTCCCAGTTTGGTATCACCAGCAAAGTTGCTAATGGTGCTTTCAACTCCTGCAGCCAGATCATTCATAACACGTGGAATAGAACTGTCCCTAGAACTGAGCCCTGTGGAACATGCCTGGTGACCAACTGCCAGCCAGATGCAGCCTCATCCACTATAATCCAGAACAAATGTCTTGCATGGTAATGATGAGACTACTTTTCCTTCATCAAGAACATTGCCACAAAATATTCGGCATCGTCTCCTGTCCTGGTTTAGGGCAAATTTGTGAGGAAATTTCTGAAGGGGGTCTCTCTAGAAAGCAGATTCAAGTGGCCTCTCTCCCAAATGGTTCGGGAAAAGATTTCTTTGGAGAAAAGTGGTAAAAAGATGTTTATTTAATATGCAGTGTATTCACATGTGAAAAAAAGAAATAATAATAAACAATAAAACCTCTTGCTGTTCTGAAGAGATGGTCAGTTTGGAAAGTCCTTGTCATGGGGTGTAGCTTGGCTCTCTCAGTCTGTTATCAGTCCCTCTGGCACTGGAAAATGCCCATCCCGGGCCCCAGTGGGCCACAGGGGTGAGCTCCAAGTGTTTTCCTGAGTTTTCAGTCCAGAGCAGAGCCAATCAGTGACAAGAAAAAGAAAAGCCACTGTCTGAGGAGCTTCTCTGCCTCAGCTAACTAAAAAAAACTATAACTAAAAAGCAAAAAAGAGCTCTTTCCCATTGTCCCTGCTGCAGACAATATAGTCCATGAGAAGGAATGAAGGGGAGGCAAGTGAAGTTTCTGAAAACAAACTGCACCCTTCTTTCCCCCTTCATTCCTGGAACCAGTCTTCAAGGTGCAGAACTTAATATCTAGCATAAACAGGCCATTGGGGATACAACCATTATAAAGTTACTCTAGGACATCTCCAACCTTGTAAAAGGATTGTCATTGGAAACATAATATACTATCTCATACAGAAAAAGGTGAAGTACCAATAAAAATGTTTGGATTTCATGAGAAACTGTGCTTGCTGAGGTCAATTTGGGAAGAAATTCTGAGTGAATAAAAGCAGTCCTACTCTCATTTTGTAGTTACCTTGTAAAAATGTGGGAATAATGACAAAAAATACTCATCACAATTTATTTCAAAGAGAAGATCATCAACCAAGTGTAGACAAGTGGCAAGACAGGAAAAAACAGCAGTTGACAAAGAAAGCGGATTGTTTCTTTGAAGCTCTTGCACAAACTTATCCAGAAATGAATGACAAATTATAAGTCACTTGACCTCATGAAGCGATAACTTTCCAAACAGAAAATAAATGTTTTTCAGCTAAAGAAACCAATTCGTTTCTAAATTAAAAATTAAAGCATTTGTCAGAAAAGGAGTCAGCATTTTCTTGGCAATTTCAAAAAACAGGTAGAATAAGGAGTAAAGCCTTAAAATATGGAACAGAATTTCCTCAAAACAATTGGTTTTCAATGCTAATTGCAAAATAAGTAAGTATTTCTCCTCCTGAGTCAGGAGGCAAAGATTTTTTTTTCCCTTAACTTCTAAATTTGTAAAGGTAAAAAGGAAAAAACATACCATATCTGCTTGAAAAACTTCACTAAATATTCGATGACACAAGAACAGATGTGAGATCTGTCTTGAGGGAATGCCAGCAGGGCAACTGCTTAGAGCTTTACACTACAGAAAGTCCCAATAGACCAAGCAAGGTAGTTGGCCAAATGATTTGCAAGAATGATGGAAAAGGAGCTTGTGACTTAACCTCTTCCTTGAGCATTTGGTTAAGAATAATAAAGAATAATAATAACAACACTTCACATCTCTCCTCTTAAACTGAAAAGGACATGTGCTATAAATTTTGTGAAATGTGAGAATAATCCAAGACTGATTTAGACAGAGTAAATCTATGGTGGTCTTCTGGATTTAATGGATATACACCATGTGTGAATTTGGCTACTGAATGAGAATTCACACTTTCCATTTGGGGCTATTTTAAGCATATAGTATTGGCATAAGTTAGAGGTTAGAGGAGCTGATAGTCAACAGATTACCAAAAAAAACAAAAAAAAAACCAAAAAAAAAAAGAAAAAACATTTAAAATAAAGAAAAAGGGGGAAAAAAGTGGTATCTTCACAGAATGATAACGAATATTGAAGTCAGGAAGTCCATAATTTGGCAGTGTGTGATTTCCCTTTTCCCACTTTTCTAAATATATAATTTGTTTGTTTTTCTTAATCCACCATTTAAATATGCAAATTCACATATCTGAAATCCTATTACTGTTATTAAAAATGTTGCATTTTTTAAAGATGCATAAAGCACTCATATGTACCCAAAACAGTACCTCTGCTGAAAATTTTAAATGAAATTATCTCCTGTGTTCAGTTTATATTTAAATATTTATAGGTTACTAACCTTGCCACGAGAAACAATTCTGTTATTCAATAAACAAATTGTTTCATTATTACACAAAATAACATAAAGTTACCAGTGACATGAATTGTTGTGAAATGAGAAACAGGTAATACATTCTCAATCTGGGTTGAAGACCATAGATTTTCAATGCAGAAATCTGCAGATTTTATGCAGCTGGTACTGAAGTTTTCCTCTGGTTCTGGCAATCATATGTGTTTGTGAGGTTTAGCTTCTCAACCACATTTCTGTAACCCTTCTAAATTAAAGAACAGAAAAATCTTTCAGGTGTCATATTTTAAACAGAATTTTAATTGAAATAGATCTATTGACTAGAGGTTTATTAGCTGAAAGTAATAAGTGAAAAAGTTTGAATTCTTATTAATCACAGTAGATTTTAGTATTTTAACATACACATGGAGATGTAGTTCAGTCTTCTTAGATCCACTTGTCTTTGTAGACATTTTAATAAAAGAAGCTAATATTAAGGTATTAATAATACATTGTTAGTACTGTATTTACTCAAATTCAAGAGAAGTTTTGATGTTTAAAGAAAGTATTGAAAAATGTCAGAGAAGTATATATGCTTATGAGATCCAGTAAAAAATGAGGTAGAAAATTAAAACAACCTTCAAACTCACCTAGTAAGTGGGAATTGTGTCAAACTTTAAATGAAGTGTGCTTAGGTATTCTGCTTCTTGTGTAAGGGCTGAACCAGCAATAAGCCTCAAATTTATATTTCCTGCTAAAATTAAGACATTTATTTGGCTACATAACAATTAAAACTGTTCTTCATGGAGACACTTCTGAATGAAGGACATGTTCTATGAGCATGACAAAAAATCACCAATGGATCATGGAGAACATTTCTTTCCTTTGGATGGAGTTTTTCATGCTTATTTGGGTTTCTGTTTTGTTAAAAGCACTGAAAAAATAGTCCCTCAAGCAAAATCAAACTTTCAGACTCAGATCTGAAGGAAGAGCTCTTGCATATGTTTTGGACACAAAATTCAGGAGTTAGATGTGTGATTGCAATGTTCTTCAATGGGATCTGATGGCTGAAATAAATGAGAGGCATGTAATGGACTTCAGTAAAATCTGAGACTTATGAATGATAACACATTTCACTGAAGT
The DNA here is from genome assembly GCA_013186435.1 of Turdus rufiventris. Lineage (NCBI taxonomy): Eukaryota > Metazoa > Chordata > Aves > Passeriformes > Turdidae > Turdus > Turdus rufiventris. The sequence goes on from PYHW01010271.1 coordinate 3,016,030, forward strand.
CACATTTTACAGGCAAGTATGATTAAGATAATTTAGTAAGATATTACATATGTGTTCTAAAACTCTTTACATAGCACCAAATATTTTTTCCCCTTGTCCTGCCCTGATCCCACATAGGGTAAGAGCACTGAAATCATTATGTTGTATTGCAACAACAATCTCTAAAGTTTTTAAAAATATATTTTGAAAATATTAAAAAGATTCTCAAAATAGTTCATTACCACTCTCTATCTTGTTAGTCCAGCTTCCATAATCATCTCCATTAAGCAGACTGTGGCTCAGATCTCATACATCTATTTTTTAGTAGGGTGTTTTTACAAGCACAAGTAACATCTGTCCTTTTCATTCTCTTCACAGCATCCAACCACTCTGGCAGATGTTTCTAAAACCATACTGTCTGGTAACATTTAAAGGAATACAGTATTTGCATAAGCACTGGGAATTCCAATCTTAGTACTTTCCATACTGTTTTAATTTTTTTAAATCAACATTTTTTGTTCTATACACATAATTTTGTTTTACTTCTCATAAAGCAGACATTGTGCTCACACATCTGTTAAATCTGGGCTGCATTTATTACAGTTCTCCTCTTCCAGAAACAGGAAGGATTAATTACCACAGACCAGCTCTAGAAGCACCCCCGTGTTTCTTAACACACAAAATTAATTCAGAGTTGACAAAACTCTTTCAGACACAACCTGCTTCCTGCTGATGGCGCTTTATTAGCATATTCTTCCCAGAAAAAAAATGCCTCATAGACCCTTTTTACCTCTCCTCAGAGTTCAATTTGTAAAGCACTGAGTGACAGGCAGCAAAATGGCTTGAATATATCTAAGGCAAGTTGCCAAATCCTCCCGATAGAAGCACTTTGGAGCCTTTGTTCTGAGTACATTAAAGTCACAGAAGGTCCATGTACTGTAGACTGTACAGGGCAGGCAGGATGTTCACAGTAAGACAAAACAGCAGGTGATAAATGACATTAAATAACAGTGAGAATTTACCACAGACTAAATTAACTACTGGAGTGAAATGTTCTCAGCTCTAAGGCTATATTAACAGTGAATTTATAATCAGGTGATTATAATTCTTTTTAGTGTTCAAAGAAGTCTATATGTAAAAATGATCAAGACAGCTCTATTTAACTCCAAAGACAAGCTGTTGGAACGTGTTCTAAAAATGATAGAGAGTAACTCTCCTTTCTACTCTTATTGAGTAATTTATACAATAAGTATGTAAATGAAAATTTGATTGTTAGATGTCTGACATGCTCTATTTCATGAAAAATTAAAGCCACACTGAGTTGCTCCTGGCTGGCCAAACACTCGAAAAGAGGAATCTGTAATTTCAGTTTAAGAAACTTGCAAATTAATATTTTCTGGGTCTGAGACGAGGGGGAAAAAAAGGTGAACTGCTGTCATCTATATAAAATTCTACTGAGTTTTTTGTTTTGCTACAAGATTAATACTATAATTTAATGTAGTAATCATTTCACCAACTGACATTACCACACAAATTCCTGATATTGTCTATATATATGTAATAGTAAATACATGTATATACATGTCTATATACATGTAATAGTAAAAATATGATTACTTCTTATAAATAAAAAACCAGAATCCCAAGGGGGGAAAAAAATATTTATGTGTTTAATTTATATTTACACATTAGGTATTTATACATTTAATGAATATGGTACCATTGATCTTTCTAGTACTTTTTTCTCTACAAAGAAAGACAATTTTTCATGATACACTACAGACTTCTCCCTATTTTGGCTGCCTAAAGTTAACACAGCTCCTCTCGAGTATCTGTGAGAATCTGCACATTTTTTTCTCTAGGAAAAGAATGCAAACATCTAAAGATAGTAAAACAACCTAAGCAAGCACTGAAGATCAAACTCAATAAATAAAAAGCAAGACAAATGCAATAGACAAAGAAACACTGGGTGAGAAGCACTTTGAAGAGAGGCCTAAATACCTTGTCCTGAGTGTTGTGGGTATTTGTTAAGGTGCACAAGATATAGGAACAAAGTCATAGAAATTCATATATTTTATATTGTTAGGCTAAATTAACAAGCTTAATTTGACCTAGTGACCTCACACACAAGTTTTAAAACTTGATGTGGTCCCTATGTTCTATGTTCTGAACACAAGTCATGGATTTCCTCTTTCCCTGAGAAGTTCATCCATTTCTGAGAGGAGGAAAGATTCTAACGACAGGTGGAAGACTCAAAGCATTTGCTTATTCAAAGTTTTAATTCATTCCAATTGCTCTTAATTCCTCATATTGGGTTTACTGCAGATGTCACTCCCAAAACAGGTAATAGGCATTACCTGTAATTCATGAGTATATGCAACTGCTAGTTGTTACTTGATATTTGAAATCCTAACAATATGATACAAACAGTTTACTTTTCACACAGTGCCCACTATGCTTCATAAAACAGAACTAAGAGCCATAAATTAAAAACATATTTTATTTTGTTCTTATTCATTTAATGCACATGAAATGTGCATTAATTTAATTTCTCAAAAGATTTTAAAATATATGTAAAGTTTATAATAGACTGCTTATACTGAGTTAAGTTAAAAAAAAATTAAAAAAGATTATTTTCTAAGCCTAAGAGTTTTGAAATACAGTAACACTATAAAACCAGTTTAAATAACTATAATGTTGAATTGTCCCAGTGGACTTGTCACCCTTTAGAAGAAACAAAAAAAAACCCTGGGTTCCTATGATTTCTCCAGAGGCCAATCAGGCATGAGTATATTTTTAATTATGCCTTTTGTCCTTTTCAATGCATATATTTCAAGGGAAACATTCCAGGAAGCATTTCATTCCAAGAAAAAAATTTATTGAGCAAGCTGTAGAAGAGGTGTCATGTTGTAAACATTATCAAATTCTTTGAGACAGAAAAAATTGCTCCTGTGTACTCTCCTAAGTTCCCAAGGAATGTACTGGATCCAGCTGCCAAACTCATCATTGTGGTTTAAATAATATTTTTCAGTTTGATGCTTTACTATAAGATAAAATCTTGCCAAGTGTTCAGTTTCTTATTTTGGTTTTGTTTTGTTTTTTTTAAATGCATTCTGTATAGCAGATACTGTTATATGACTGATTTTTTAAAAATGAGAATACTTAAAATATAGCAATCTAAGATTTATACTCAACCAGTCATTTAGGCTCGTAAAATTGCATTAAGAGCAATCATATAGTCCCAATGTGAAATTTGAAGCTAAAATGAAAAAGAAATATAACTTTATTGAATATTGTGGCTTCTTTATTTAATCAATGAAAGACTACCTTGGAATTCACATAGCAGGATATTTTAGAAGTGTTGAATCTCTGTGTTGGAAGATTTCTGAATTCTCAGATTTCATCTTACAACATCATCAAAACTATCCATAATTTCTTCTTCTGGGTGGAGTGCTGTCATCAGTGATCAGCAGGCAGAGATAAAAACACATTCTGAATATGGTTTCCTTGGTTCCTCCATTTTCCTGATTTAAAACATCCACAGCAGAATTGTAAGAGGAAGAAAGTCTCCTCCCTTTGTACAGAGTAAACTTGATTCTCAGAGTGATATGTGATTTAAAATACTATTGTTCAATCACTTTCTATTTTAAAAATATACATGCAATCATTTTGCCCTTTGATAAGGTAGGTATATAGTTTCTTATCTTTATCATAATTTCCACGAGGTGCTTCCACAGCTGCTCTAACAAAACAACAACTACAATAACAAAAGCATGCACAAAGCATTCGAGCTTTCTATCTGTGCCTTGGCATCCAGACTGACTTTATTCTTGGCTTCTCCATCAAAAGGTCAGGTTACACCACAAGTCTTCCATCAATTGTTCTGTGGCAAGGTCTTTTGTATTTCTGATCTTGATGTTGTTGCTAGGGTAGACTCTTTCTTCAGTGTTTTGCTTTGTTTAGCTCCCTATACTTACTACATTGAGATAAATATGCATATGATGCAGCTCTCAGCAGACTCAGTTGTGTGCCCTGTGCCTCAGAGCAAAGCAAAGGTATGTAAATTGGCAACAGCAGTTTGCTGTCTCTTCTCTGAACAGATTGGACCCCGAGACAGGCCCTCTGGCACTCTTTCATTCTGCTGCTGCTGCTTGCCATTGTGAAGTTCTCCGTGGCTTGTTCCTTGCTGTTAACACTAGGAAATCTCACAAGCATTCAAAGGAAAAATGTCAAGGGTCATTAGAAAAAAAACGAATCTCAGTGTGTGTTTTTAAGAAGTGTCATATTATTGTTCTTTAGGAGATATATTAAAGAGAGAACAAGGCATACACAAAAATATATAATCCCTTATTCCGTGCTGATTATTTTTGCTTGAAATGTAACTTCCATAATTGTGAATATGCAGAGAAAAATCAAATATTAGGTGTTGCAGCAGTCTTTAAAAATAGAATCATGAATTTTTGGTTGTGCAAGCAGACAGCATTAAATTTATCACATATTATTTTTAATAGACTGTCCAGGTTACTAAAGAGCTGAAAGCACCTAATTTAAAACTCTATTGGGAACATTAATTACGTTTTTTATAGTTACAATCTGCCAACTTTCCCGTGACTGCATAGCAGCAAATTTAAATTTCCTACAGACCTTAGATAGCTGTGCCTCTAAAGTAATGCATATTCCACAGCCCTAATATGTGACAGTGGGCAAATATATAGACCATGTGAAGTGTACTTCTGCTACCTGTCTCTCACAATGGTACATGTTTGGGAATTTGAAAACTAATTTTCTTGGCTCAGAATTCTATGTATGCTACAGTTCTTTCAATCGCTAATGTTAAAAGCCTGAAAAATGCTGTGTTTGATGACTCTGCACTACTTGCAACATGCTTATTATGCAAGGAAAGGATTCTCCATTTTAATATTTTTTTCAACCTAATAGCAGTTCTGATCACAAAAAAGGGAAAGAAATCAAAGTTTAAAGGGTTTATAATTTGCTATCTGGAAGCCTGCAGCTATTAGTCTGTCTCTGTGAATATGGTTTCAGACAAAAACGATCAGGGACTGCATGCATGTGTAATATGTTTCTTATTTTATACTTCCACACATTTTCCTCATGCACACCTAGTTATATCCAGCTGCCATAGTCAACTGCTGCTGAAACTGATCCTGGCTGTTCTGGCAGCTTCACTCAAAACCATTGCAAAGCAATAGGCAGATTCTAACTCTATAACTCAATTAGACTCTCAGAAGAGGTCAGTGGTGTTTGGCCCAGACTTACTCCTACTGGACCATTTGTGAGACAGGTGTAGACCCTTAAAATCATGTTTCTTTCTTGGTAAGAAAAGCATAGAAGTAAGTTGACCTCAGTGGAAGAAACACATTCTTTACGTCTGTGTGTGTGGGAAAGAAAAGTGCTATCACTGAAGCACCAAAAAGTGACATGGTGCTGAGCACAGGCTATTTATCTTGCTAAATACACAGGCCAAGTCATACAATCTTTGTTCATTTAAAACTACACTGATTCCAAAAGAAACTGACTACATAATTTCCCTCACTATGAATAATTCTACTAAATGAATATATTTAATGCACATGAATATTTATCACTTCTAGCTTATGTAGTATTGCTAGTACTGAAATCATTGTGAGACTAAAACAATATTCTGCATTTAAAAGGTCTTTTTACTATCTCTGTGTCTGTCTGCTATTGAAGAAATCCTACAGTAATTTTAGTGAGGTTGACACTAACATCTGCAGTGGGGTACAAATATCAGAAGAAAACAAATGGCGTTGGATGTCTTACACATTTCTACTGATATTAACATAGCTGGTTTTTTCTCACCTTGTCCCTGCCCCAGTAAATTAATAATGCTGAATATAACTGCAATAGTTATATTGAATACAATTTTGGGACATTCTATCTTTCAAGGTTTGCCAAAACACTTATTCAAGTTATTGCTTTATATAGGACGTATCATTCGTGGTGATGTTTTGCACCAAATATTCCACAGAAATTTGTTTGACTCTTGGGAGAAAAATAAAGTAAAAATATTTTGTTATCTATTTATTTCCAGGAGGTGCACAATATTTGTTGTAAAATATTTTGGAGGTGAAAAAGAGGGGAATAAAAGGAAAAAATTCTCGAAATAGAAATCAGAGTTCTACACTTTTCTCTACTAAGGGCAATTTTATATTTACTTACATTTTTTATTTATTTGTGGGTGTGCCAATACATTAAATATCTACATAGTTACTATGCTGTAGGGAAAACTCTACAGCATCTGAACTTCACCATAAGGTGGAGGTTTTTAATGAAGTATGGTTAACATTTGAAAGGTTCAGACTCTCTGACAGAGCTGTTGGAAAGGACAAGACAAATCAGGTTGTTTGGTTCTTATGTCCTGTAATAAAATCAAAATGCTTAATAAGCTGTGTTTAATATTATTGAAGTAATCGAGGAAGCAGGGATAGAACCATCCACAATGCTGATGGACAAAAAGGATCTCTGTTTTGGTACAGCTTTTTAACTCATCACATGACATAACGTACCACAGCAGGCCCTGTTAAGGGTACACCAAATCTGTGCTGGAAATTCTTCTTAGTTGTATACAAGAGAAGTTTATTTTTCTTTTTTTCTTTTTGTTTTTAAGGTATGAATATTTATTTGCTACTGATACTCTGGCAGGCGATTCCAAATTTTGATCAGCAAGCTACTGACAATCCCTATCCATATAGCTGGTACTGTGTGTCTTGGACTGGTCGCATCTTACTACATTTCTTTTTAGGATAGTCAAAATTCTTGCTTCATGAAGACAATGGCAAAGACATTATCCAAATGAAAAGTAAATGTTACAGGCATCAAAATGCTGCTGAACTGAGGTCAGAAATTAATACTGCAGAATTCTAGGTGACACTAGAAATGGTGTAAATTGAGGAAATTCGAGTATTGGAGTTTGTGGTTCTTAACAGTATTTCCAAAAAGCTACTGAGTATCTTTTCTTCGACCTTTTCTGGAAGGCTTTTAGTTTTCACTTGAATGTCTTCTTTGTTTAAACACAATATTTGAAATAAATAATAAATTTAAATGTATTTTCTTGTTTCTTTTCAAAGGCCTTTCAAGATTCATACTTTACATGGGTTTCAACCACAACCTTAAAAATGGCCTAGGGTTTTACTGAAAACTAACTCCATTTGTTTGTAAGACTGTATTTAAAAAAAAAATAAAATTAATCTTTAGAGTTTTACCATAAAATATTCTTTTCCTTTTCTTCCTCTTCTAAATTGTGAAACAGGGGTTTTTTTAGCAAGCAACATGGGTCAAAGCTTTAGGCAGAAAAGTAATTTCAAGCACAAAATTGTGAAATGTATGTCTCTGTTCCTCACTGCATATTACCATTCCAACATAATCATTGCTTATTCCTATAACACATTTTATCCTGAATTGCCGCTTGAACTAAGATTAGGCAAAATAGGGTAGATTTGCAGACTAAAATGATAGTAAGAAAAACAAATGTGACAAACTTTTACCTTATGTAGAAAGCCAAGCTTTAACATCCTCACTTTATAGCTAAAGAACAGTACATAAACACACACATTAGTTATGTTGTATCACTCATATAAATGTTAAAAGTCTTGAATGTTTTTCACAATTATCCTAAATTTTAAGATTCTTTGCATCTAGCAATAAAAATTACTGTAAATTCTTTCTCTGTATGAAAGTATATTATACCAAGTATTCTAAGATTGTTTGACTTGTCCTCTGGAAGTACATTTATTACTGAAATCTAAATAACTGGAGTTTTATATTTAAGTAGTTATGACTGGCATTTGTTTAAATGGCATTTGTTTCTGCTATAATTGAGCCCTAACCTGAGAATTATAAACACTTTATTTTCCTCGAAAATCTGTGAAATACCATAAGGAAAGCAGGATGACAAACTTTTACAGAACTAAATACAGGGAAAATTAATTCTGTCTGAACTGCAAACATAAAGCACCATAAGAACACAGTCCAGTAGTGCACATTGTAATTACATTATCTGAAATCCAGATATTTTTTCATGTCTCAAATATAGGAACTGGACTCATAACAAGAAAGGTTGAAACTAAAATGGTTGAAATGTTAGGGAAATTTGCTAAAGTGCATAACCAGGAATTCTGCGTAAATATTATAGTACAGATTCTTAGGTGTAACCTAGGAAAGTCAGTCCCCAAACTGTTGAGGTGGTCAGAGCTCCAGCAATGCTGTTCAGCATTTGGCCTTTCCCCTCATGTTGGCAACATTTCTTTCTCCTTCCTGTCAGATGGCAATCATTTCATGTGGTGCTCTCTACACCATAAGAATGTAGAGCTCTACTGCTCCCATGGGAGTTTGCATACTGTTTTGGCTCTCCCAACATATCTCTCAGTCTGGAGCCACTGTAATTTACACTGCTCAGCAGAAAAAAAACCCTCTTTATGTAAGGATAGAAAAAACAGAAAAAGCAGTGGAAAATAAAGTACAGCCATAGTAGGTGTGTTTATAAAATTGCACTGTCTTGTTCCCCTTTTCTTCACTTTTGCCAGTCGTATCGGCTTTCAGTGCCATTTATCTCAGTGGTGTCTTAAGGTACTACTTTCTTTTTTCTTTATGTGATACTTTAAACTCTTGTTAAAAGTCCAATTGAGCCGTGGAACAGGCTCCCCAGGGAAGTGATAATAGCACCAGCCTGACAGAGCTCGAGAAGAGTTTGGAAAATGCTCTGACACACATGGTGAGACTCTTGGGCTGTCCTGTGCAGGGACAGGAGTGGAGCTTTGATGATACTTGTGCATCTCTTCAAACTCAGGATTTTCTGCAGTTCTGTGATTCTTCAGATTGCAGGACAACTAAACTGCTTTTTTGGTGTCTGTGTGAAAAGGCAGATCCATATGTCTTCAATCTAATACAAAGGTTTCTCCCAACTGATTTCTGATTGAGCTTCTTGCAATTAATATCTTAAAATCATTTGTTATTCTTTTTTCACATAATAAAAAATGAAACAACCTCAAATGAAAGAGTAGCAAGTATGTATAACTCAGTTGATAATTTACATAATTACATTGCTCTAAAGCACAAGCTTCTCTTTCATTCCCTGCTGTTCATTATATCTATTATTTTGTCATCAAGTAGGATTGTTTGAAAAATGTCTTCCATATCTTATATTCTCCCATAAAAATGTATTTCTTTTCTGTTTGCAATATACAGTAAAGTTTAAAACTCAATTCAATATTGGTCTTAAAATGTAGGACTAAGACAAACATAAAGTTCTTTATTTTTTCAAGAGGAAAATTGTACAGATCTGTAGAATATTAAGGAATGGGGATATTTAAAATAACACTGCATTCACAACAATCTAAAAGCACCATTAAAAGAGGCAAGAAAGAATATTATATAGTTATGAATTCTTCCTCCTTTATATATGTTTGTACATATGTTGAAAATCTTTTAAGCATATCATATTTCTGGTGAATTCATTATAGTATAATAATGTACTTTCATTACAGAAACTTGCTTTTGACAATCAATACCCTTTTTCTGTAGAACATTAAGTTCTGTGTCAATTGAAATGTTGGATCATGCTAGATGACTGGTTCTTAAATATTGTTCCAACTCCTTTCTTGAATTTTCACATATTCTTACATCTATCTGCTCACAAGTGCTTTTAGAAGGAAAAGTGTCACCTGAGTAGAACAGCCGTTTCACATTAATAATGACAAAGTGAATAAAGTCCCATAGGAAACACTAACATGTATGAACATGCTTTCTGCAGGAATTGATCTGCTATTCAAAAACTCAGGATCAAGTTCAAGAACATTATGTGCTCTTGAGGGAAAATACAACTGCCCTCTCTGCATGGGCAGAGGGTCTATTTTGAGGTGGAGTTGCTGTCATTCTGCACTCCTGTTCTAAAGGGACTGAGGAAATTGAAGGTGACCTATAGTTGGCACAAAATTTATTTTAGTGGGATTCTGTGTGAGACTACCTCTAGACAGACTTTTATAGACATCAATTTCAAAATATTTCCACCGCAAAATACAATACCATCTGGGCTTGGCCTGAAGGGTGAAGCACCTCTTATTCAGCATTTCAACGAAATCAACATGAATGCCAAAAGACTCAGCTAGGAAAATACGAACAAAACAAAATAAAAAACTATGGAGAGAAAAACATGCAGATCTTTTTTCTCCAATTTCTGAGCAAAACTAAGTTCCTCCTCTTGTTAGTCCTTAGAACAATGTTTAAAAAGTATCAATAAAATCCTCTCTTGACAGCAGTCCTTCAATGTTAAGAAGAATTCCACTGTAATTATAGTTATTTAACTGGAATTCAGTCAATGTGTGTTTCAAAAGTGAAAACATAATTTGAGAAAAAGCCAATCTAAGAATATTCTTTTTTTTTTTTTTTTTTAATTAATAGTAACTAATTCAAACCCTAAGATGTACCTTCATAGTAGTTATTGAGGGGCCTACTCCAAACACAATAAATGTATAAAAAGGAGGTGTTCTTTCTATAGTTTAAGTAGAACTGTACATTTCTCAAATGAAAACCTGTGCAGCCTTAAAAGAGCCTAGGGCACTGCCTATTTCCCTTTTTTTT
>PYHW01010271.1:3026824-3050504 GCA_013186435.1 Turdus rufiventris
TTTTTTTCTTACAGTCAGGTAAATGTTAGAATACAACTAAATTAAATACCTTGGCTAGGACAGGCCATAGGTGCTTCCCTTTTGCAGAACATTAATAGTGTCCTGCAGCAAAACAGGTTTCCAGATGTGTCTCCATTGATAGCAGGCTTGTCAGGAGTTCATCCTTCATATGTCTCTGTCGGTCATCGGCTGCACAAAAGCCCATTTTTTTCCCTAAGAGTATGCTAACACAAAATCAAACATTCTTTATGTTTCCACATTCACTCTCTAGATATTTATATGGGTAATGTAGTTGATTATTAGTGAACTTTCATTTACAAGGCAGACATAACTCTGGATGCTTAGCAGTGCTGAGTTGTGCTTATTTATAGCTCTTATATAGAGAAGAAAAAAATTAGATAAAGGAGAACTGATTGTGTTAATGATCTTGGTAAGATTTACTTTCCAGTTTTCCACCTTAACAGTGATTTTTTTCATTTTTAAAATTCTAATTTAATGCAACAGTTAAAAATTTAAAATACTGGGTATTCCGGGGTATTTGTCCTAATTTTTACTCCAGTTTTGGAGGAATTGAGAGAAATTGTGGTCCTGTATTAAAGTCAATATATTGAAGTCATTCTCTTCTTTGATGCATTTCCTTTGCTATTCAGAGGATCTGAAGAACACAAATATGCACAAAACTGGGGATGAAAAGTGGAGTCAACCTGATCCTGCCTTGGTCGACAATCACCATTCCCTTTGAAGAGCTTATCTCATTAAAAAGAGAAACTATCTCTCCATTGTTCAATTAAAGAACACTTGACACAGACACTGCTAAAATTGTGTAACATAAATTGTTCATTTGAGATAAAATATATTATTGCTATTACTACTGCTATTACTATGATGTGGAAACAGAAACTGATACTTTATTCTTCAAATTTATTTTCTACCAAAATTTATTAACTACCTGAACACATATATTGTAAAACACATCTCCTTTCATTGAGAAAAAGAGACACCAAATTAAAGTGTCTGTTTAATGTCAAATAAATTATTTAAATATTCTGTTTGGCTTTTTGTCATTCATGAGTGCTAACTGCATGAAGAAGGAAGAAATAATTTTACCTATTTCCTAATCTTCAATTTTACTTCTATGTCTGTTAACTATTTTTTTCAAATTCTTCAATAACATTTAGATTTTATGTCACATTCAAGTTGGGGGAAAGAGAACACAGAAGTGCTAAGTGGAAAATTTGGCAGAAGGCTGGTGTCTAGCTGCTAATGCCTTCCAGATTAGTCATATGATCATAAAAGTCCTACCAGAAACTCATATGTCACAACATACATCTGAAAGAGATTTGGCAAGCTTGCTTTTGCTTCTTTAACTGTATCTTATCTTTCTTCCTTATATTCTTCCTCTTTTATTTAATAAATTCCATCCTCTTTCACCAACATTGCGTATCAGAAATATTTTCCATATCTGCCTTCAGTGAAAATGTAATGGAATGGCAGGATGTAATAAATATCTAAACCTTGCATAACTTCCCTGCATCTGAAATTCTATTTGCTTCTCATGCACAGCCCCTTAAGCTGAGTTACTTCCAACACTGCAGTATGATGCATTTCACACTACCATCTATTTTTGAATCAACTCATGGAATTTTGTTCTAGGCAAACCTCAGCTGAGCAACTTTTTCTGGTAAATGTGATTAGAATAATAAATTATACTTTAGTGGCCTAAAACTGCAAATGTTTTAATATATTTTTTCTAAGTGCATCAGCCAGCACTATCTTCTCACCTCTTTCAGTTTCTTTCTAAACTATTGCCATCTCTACAGACGATAAAAGACCTGGTTTAATTATTACTCTGTCCTTCAGAAATCTTTAGTCTGTATATCAATAGCAATACGTAGTACCAAAGATGCAACAGTGCTATTTTTTCAATGTATTTTTATTCAAAAATACAGCAACCAAACCACATCCTCTTTGACTATTTTTGGAGGAATAATATTAATTAAATTGGATGCCTTATCCTTTTTCTTTACAGAAACTGTTGTGGAGTTTTTGGTGGGTTTTGTTTTGTTTTGTTTTGATTTGGTTTGGTTTGGTTTGGTTTGGTTTGGTTTTGGTTTTTTTTTTGTTTTTTTGGTTTTTGTTTGTTTGTTTGTTTGTTTGTTTGTTTGTTTTTAATTTAAACACACTCTGTATTATCTTTAAAGTGTTAAAACACTTTTATTAAAAGGTTGCACCCTGCAATCTTGAAAAAAAAATTACAATATCTCTATGCACCCTCTGTATATATTCTGCTTATGGTAACTGAACCTTGACAAGAATTTATTTACTTTCTAGACTGACCTCTCTTGTGAATTAAAATATGTGAGTCTGTACAGGTATTGGAAGACAAGTGTGAAATACATCTCATGAAGGAATAAAGCAACAGTCTAGATCTCTGTATGTGAGTTGGTTATTCTATTCTTCTGTTTTACTCTATGGAAAGGCAAAGCATATTAAGATGGGGTTTATCTCAAGTGGGCCAGAGTAGTTCAGACCTAGAAGAGATATGTGAAGGAGATAATACATTTTATTTATATGTATAAAATAAAGACGATCAATTGAAAGGACTGCTTTGGAAGTCCTTCCAGTTTTTACCTATAAGTTTATCCACTTTCATTAAACCAAAAAACTGAGCAGACAAACAGATATTTCGATTTATAAGTGTGGCATATGGATAATGGAAAAAAATAAATAAAGCAGGGGAGCATACAAACTACAAAGGTTACTAGTAGTATTTCAGCCATTTGTATGCAAGCAACCTGTCAAAATGTCAGCATACGGTATCTTCTGAGACCTATAATCAAGTCACAGATTTGCAATTTTCTCAGTGCAAGCCTTAGTGCAGATTAATGATAGGAAAGCCAATGAAAATCTCTTTTGAAATAACAAAGGAAACACTAATTACACATTAAATTTTAGAGTTGCAGAATAACAATACAAATCGTAAGATGTCCTTTTTTTCTGGCAAAAGGAGAAAAGCAGTGTATTTTTTTTCATAAGTTGTACTCAGAAAACTAATCCTTTTGGCAGTATCCCAATGAAATACACAGATATACTTTTAACAGTGGCAGTTCCTTGCCACTGTTGAGAAGAGAAGAGAAGAGAAGAGAAGAGAAGAGAAGAGAAGAGAAGAGAAGAGAAGAGAAGAGAAGAGAAGAGAAGAGAAGAGAAGAGAAGAGAAGAGAAGAGAAGAGAAGAGAAGAGAAGAGAAGAGAAGAGAAGAGAAGAGAAGAGAAGAGAAGAGAAGACCCATCTGGAGTCTCTCATTTAAGTAAAAATAAGGTTTTAGACTCACATTTATTATGTAAAGATGAACAGAAAACTACATACATTACTTCTGAATGCTTTAGGAAGAATGCTGGAATCTGAGGGTCTTAGGAGAGTGTACAAGGAACAGCAGAAAAAGTATTAACTGGGATTCATGGAGTCACAGAATGGCTGAGATTGAAAGGACCTCGGAAAGTCTATCTTGTCCTGCTCAAACTGGGCCACCTGGAGTACAGTGCTCAGGCCCTCATTGAGACTGGCTTTTAATATCTCTAGGGATGGAGACTCCGTAACTTGCTGTCTGTCAGGAAGCAGTCAGTATCCCCCTACCTGTACTGGTAAATGAAGTTATTCATGCACCATGTGGTACATGTGTTGCATTCCACAAGATTCCTGCCAGTCCTTTTCTACAGGTTTCTGAGGTCCTCCTATACATCAGTACAGCTCTGTTGTGTAGCTGCCATTCCTCCCATTCTTGTAACATTAACAGAATTCCTGAGAGTACATTAGGCTTCATCATTAACAAATATGTTAGAACTTAAATTTTTCAGTTGTCTTTACTGACACCTGCCAACTTAAAATACACACACAGATAAACAGACTGACCAGTACAATATCTCAAATTCTTCTCTCTGTTGAATATATATGACTCTATATGCTTTCTATTTCAGCTCTGGTTTTCCATTAAATTTTTCATACCACTCATACCTATATTCCACTTTCAGTTCAAATGTCTGCTTTTCTGCATAAGTAATTTACTTTTGATTTCTCAGTAACATAGACAAATGAGTTAGAGAAGCTTTTACATGCAGTTAATTTTGTAAAGTTTTCAGGTATAACACATTCCCCTCAAACATTTGGCTTTTGTTGATAGACTTATTTTACTGACCTTCATTTTTGTTGCTTACCACCATAGTCTTTACTGAAACTGTGGGGGCAACCTTTAAAAATAATAGTACCAATGTCAGTCACACAAAAACTGCACACAAAAGCCTTCTGCAAAACGATCAATTAAGGTCTAAATACAAATGCAGTGTAGCTAGGCAGACTGACTGTATTTACAGCCTCCAAAGCAAAGTATACAATTAGCTTCAAATGCCAAACTTCACATGCCATTAAAGTGGCTGTACATTAAAAACAACAACAAAAAAAACGTAGTGAATTCTGCATTCATGATGAGTAGTCTTGAGAATTTTGGTGAACAAAAGCTATTCTGCTATACTCATTTGAAAAGGATATAATTAGTCGTTCTTTCACTTTCTTGGATAAAGATGGCACATATGAAAAATAATAGGCTGTCAATAGCCAAAGGGGTTAGAAGTATAATTTTAACAAAGGAGTATATTTAGGACAACAACAACAGATTTCAGCTGAATATATGCAGTGTTTCAGAAGATTTTATTCTAAGAAAGATCTACTTGTAATTTATATGATATGAGGTATTTCTGCTTTTTTTTATTTTAATACACATCTTATAAAAATTATTATGACAGCAACATTTTGCTAATGAATATTCTGCAGTTTTAGTGGCACAAAGTTGTTACAGCAAAAATAAACTTACAATTTCTAGAATGGTCAAGACTTCTTTGCATACACATACCACAAAAATATTTAGACCCCAAATACTATAAAAGTTGAAAAAAGTGTTGAAAAAATTCATGTTGGCATTCATTCCATTCTGTGTCCATGCCTGTGACAGCATACTAAATTCAAAGAACTAAAGTGAGTCAAATATGGGAATAAAGAACCATGATTTCTGCCCAAATTTATTTACAATTAACATTGTTGTCTTATCAATTAGTGATCAAGATTCCAGAGTAAAAGCAAATTGTTTTGATTTTGATTAAAAGTTGCATAATTGTGAAGGCCAACAAAAGGTAATAATTTTATTTCATTTTTCTTGATGGTTTTGCAGCTATATTCCTCAAAGTATGTAGACATTAACGACGGATAAATAGTTGTTTCATGAATGGTCATGGATGAGCAGGTTAAACAGTAATTTAAATTTTTTTTTTTCTTATGAAATTTTTTTAATTTCATTATATAACCAGACACTTTTTCTGTTTCTTGGAAGTAAAATTTTTTTCTGTGATGGTATTTCTGGACAAAATATGGGGAAGGAGAGGAATATTTGTTTGCCATGCAGCAAATAGCAAGCCCCCTTTCTGGATAATTTTAAAAGTGTTTTGGATTCAGGATTTGAAAATCATATTGCTCATGTATGAGTGTTCCTATTAGATGTATTCATCATTAGCTAATCAGTTAATTTAGCAATTATTGGAACTTTATTGGTATATTTTAAATTAATATCCTGAACTATTTGATTTTCTGGAGTTAATATCTGTATGTCATTTTTCTATAAAAACATTCTCTCCTTTTTTAATGTAGGATTTTATGGCTATATAACTTCATGGGTCACAGACTAAAATATCTCAGCTGCCTTTGCAGATTGCTGTCTTTCACTGTACAGAGACAAATTGTGAAAGGAACAAAAGGCCTCCCAAAAGAAATTTAAGTCTTAAATTGCTTTGTTAGGTCTACAGGGAAATGGCTAGGTTGCTGACTTGCCCCTGGCTTAAGGTCATGCTGCAGAGAAGAGTATTAGGGGTGGCTGGAGACATGCCACAAAGAACTAGGGTGGACATGGCACACGACCATGCTGACAGAGGTTAATAACTGCATCATGATGAAAAGATGGATGTCATAGGTGAGTAAAGGGAGATTACAGATAGCTGGGACTGGGGGTTGGCAGAATTATAATAACTGGATGTAGAGAGTTATTATCAGTATTAACATTCGCTGTCAGTAACAACACGTAAAGCCAAGATTGCCTAAATGAGTGTATTTTGGATGGATGTAGTGAATCTAGGAAAATGTAATTAGGGGCAGGTTGTTTATATAGGAGTCAATTTAGACAGAGAAAGGGAGGCATGAGGCCACCGAAATGAAGCATAAGGAAACAGGACAGGAGAAAATAAAGTAAGAACATAATATAATTGGGGCTCTCTGGAGATATTTATGGCCTTGAGCTTGGTTATTGTAGCTAAAGCAGGAAAGGAAGTCAACATAATTCTGATCATGATGCGTGTGTTAAACCAGTTCATATAACCAGGAACAGGGACAAGAGGAAATGGGATGCATTCCTTGAATAGAAGGAGGATGGCTGGGACAGTTATCAGACATCCTTATATCACTTTGTTAATGTGCATTTTAGGCTTGATGTCATCAGCATTTTCTCATACACTTCCTGGAAGATATCAAAATGGATTGTTTCAAGAAGCAGAATAATTCACCCCTTTCCCATTTACAACACTTCCTCTGCTTTCACCATGTGAGACAAAGGAAAATTCATTGGGTTTGTTGCAGCGTGATGTACTATCAAGTAGTGCCAGTGGGTGGTTTGCTACTTATCCTAGTATTCTCACCCAGGATAAATGTTCAGTCTCAATTCTGTAGAATCCAGAAGATTACTAGTGGGTGGGTTTTATTGGTTGGTTATTTGTTGGGGGTTTTTTTGTTGTTTTTTTGTTTTTTGTTGCTAATAACAAGGTACCTACACATTCAGTACAAGGAGCTGAATCTATTTATTTCACAATTTCTGCATTTTAAGGAGAGATAGGGTCTCATTTTTTTGCTACATAAATATACCTTCATCTCCACAGAACTTTCTCTCCTATTGATACAATTTTTTTTATCTAGAAACTACCAATTCAACATTTGACAAGAAGTGACCACCCGTCCAGCAGCTATGAGTTGAAACAGTAATAGTATAGATTAATCCACATTAAAAACACAAATTAATCCACATTTAAAATATCCAACTATATATAGACTGTAGGAAAAAATGTAATACACTGTTGTCTCACTATGTCATGCAAATTGGTGAGGGTTCTAAAAGCCTTGTTTTATCTGCTTATCAAGAGAATTTAAAGCATTTATTTTCATCTAGTTAGACTTTTTTTTCCCAAAAAATTCATATTTTTGAAACTTCAGACTGTCAAATTTGCGTGAACTCAGCCAGAATCCACCCATTGAGGCAATAGTTAGGGGAGACAAAGAAAGATTCCAGGTGCTTATGTCTTTGTTTTCTGACAACTGTTCCAAATGTTTGCTTTTTTCAAAGAAATGCAGGTAATGCATTGTAATTCATGATCTGCACTGACTGCAACTAAAGGTTCTCAGGTATGACTGTGAGAAGAACAGTAGAAAATCCTTCACAGGGATCAAAGGATCCATATTGCTGACAGTACAAAGAAACTCCCTTATGAACACCAAAATTAAAATAAACAAAAAAACAAAACCAAAGAAAAAAAAATCTTGTTAATAAATAAAAGCACTAGAAGACCCTTATCTTTATTTTGACTTTAAGAGAAGATGAAATAGTTCAACACTGGAATTAAGTTCAACTGGATTTAAGCCTTGAAAAGAAACATCAACAACAATAAACATCGGAGGACATGAGGGCCCAGCTACATAATGCCACTGGTTTGGGGCTTTGAGAGACTGCTCAACACAAAGAAGTTCATGGGTTTCTAAGCTAACTAGGGATGCAGGTGACATGTGAAGGATGGATTAGGAAAGTATGGATGTCCACTTGATGATGGTTGGAACGTCACCTTCTAAAGTAGGATATTTACATATTAAGTTACATTCATTGACATAAAAAATGGATAACAAAGGTGTTATCTAAAGGTACAATGCAGACAAAACCAAAACACTGGATTCTTTAGGAGAATTGGTATTCATAATCATTACCTAAATATTCCATTAATCATTCAATGATAGTAAATTAATATTCTAAAATATGAACAGAAAATTCTGGCCATGTGACTCTTTTATTTTTAAAGTAGATAACTTATTCACATAGTGTATTTCCAACATTTCATTTCTATTTTTTTCACACCTGAGCCAAATATTCTGCTCAGACCTTCATTTTTTAAAATATTCTATGGAGTGTAAGGCTTAAGCATCCCTTACAGAGGTAAAAACCACCATTACACTTTGCATAATAGAAAGCATGGCTTAAAAAAATGCAAAAAATATCTACGCAGTAGTCCAGAGACAGACTTAAGCAACTTGTGCTCCAACACATCAGGTTTCAAGAAAATACTGATACAAAATCACTTTAACCTCTCAGAAGTAAGGCATCTGAGCCTTACAATTCCTTTACAAATCGGCACTAGAATATAAAAAAACCTTCTTCCTCACTAGAAAAGAGACAGACTGACTTGAATGGGTGGAATTACACATAGAAAAGTGAAGCTGCTCTTATTTACATCATTAAATGACTTCTGAATTCCAAAAGTTTGGGAGTGTTTTGATCAGTGTAGTGCTTCAGAAAGCAGTGTGATTACATTTATGCTTAATATTTACCTTCCTATCTTTTAATTAGACGTGTTGATTTCATTTTCTTTATTAAAAGTACATGCTTTTTATTTTTGCTTAGCTTCCTCAGTAGCCATCCTCCTATAAATGAGGCAAAATTATAGAAAATTGATGAGGTTTTCAAATAAATTAAAATTTAAAACCCCACCAAAAAAACACACCAAAACCCTACATAAAACAAATTAAAATGAATTTTAAAAAACCCTCAGCAAACAAACAAACAAACAAAAACACTTAAATCATAACAAATCACACATATGCAGATGTATATCTTGATCTTGGTTTTCATGTATTACTGTTGTAGGATGGTCTAGTCAGTCAGTGTGGAATTAGACATTGGGAAAGATCACAGTTGATTACAGTGGGGAAAAAATATGTCAATAAATTAGTTTAATACCATTATCCAACATGTAAAATGAGCCAACACAAAGCCAGGAGACACTGTTCCCCTTCTGACTTCTGGAAGAAGTGACAGAAGTGGTTGGTGAGAAAGAAAAGAACAACTACAAGATAGATAGCTAAAAGTAGAGCTAAACTGACTTTTCTCAAACATCTCAATAAAATATCAGCAACTATTATTGTGCATGAGAGTAAAACTGAGAAAATGTAGGTGTGGCTTCAGAAAGAGTAGCAAAGTGTGTGTTATTACAGATTTCTATGTGAAAAGGCATTTTTTTCTTCCCTTCCACAATAGCAAATTTGATTACCAGGCACCAAAGTGCTATTGTTCAAATATCAACATACTTGCTTTCTTAACTTATAGTCAAACCAGTAATTCAATTTCATTTATTTACACTGCAAAGATATTGCCAGTATGTGTTAGGAATACATGGAATCTTTTCAACACTTATTTTCTGCAATCATTGCATAGGATTCTAATTATTCCTTTATAACTTTCACTTTTGCATGCTTACTTCCATTATAAAGAGCAAATAATATTATCCAAATGAAGAAGCTGGCAAAAAAAAAATCGTTCATTTTCTTCACATTTTAATGCAAAAGCTGTTGACAAAGTTTCCTGAGAAGATAGAGATGGGACAGGAGAAACACTTTTGATATCTGAAATATCACTTCCAGTTTCTGAACACTTTTCTTCTCAAACTGAACTACTGAACAAACACAGATTTCATTTACAAAAGTTTGTTTTTCAACCTTAATCTAGATATGAGGATAATGTACAAAATAAGTGTAAGCTAAAGATAAAAATTGGCTGGCATGAACCTCTGCCTTCGTGTCTACACTTGCTGAGAAAGAGAACATGTAAAGATTAGATGCACTGGGCACTAAGCTGGGACAGCACAAGGAAAGTAGTAAAACTGTATAGGTTTACAGTGTCTGTTCAAGCACCTATGCTTTTCCTCCCATCTTAGTAGTCTAGGAAAAGAAGAATGAACTTAAATGTAAGTTGCAGGAAAAAAATAAAACATATTAAGTCATTATTTTGCTCTCAAATCTTCAGTCTATATTTTGCTATGTCTGATGAAACAGAAATTTCCTAGGCCTTGGTGAAGTGCTCAGTTTAATCAACTAATGTAATATCACAAACAATACTATGTTTTTGTTAGTGTTAACCCTTACTAATCAATATCCTTAGAATGTAGATTGCAAAAGCCTAAATGGCCATAAAGTGTAATAATTTCCTTTGAGTAATCTCAGAGGAAAAAATAAAAGTTATGATATAAAAAAAAATTAAATATATATATATATATAATGTTTATATCACCTTACTTACATATTTCAAAATATGCTTTACTTTGCCTTTCTGATAAAGTCATAACTAGCAATATGAGCTGTAATTTTTACTTATTGCTTATGAATCTGATAAAGAGATAATTTAAGCATTCCATCTAACTCTTAACATGAAGGAAAGTAGGGAGATTCTTAGGACAGCAAGGAGGGTTCATAAGAAACGGGACTTCAGGAAAGCAGGTTTTGGCCTCTACAAAGACCTGCTTCCTGAAATCTGGTTATTATTCAGGGATCACCTCCTCCAAGACTAGAATTCTGTACACTCACAAAATTTAGGCAAAAAACACCAGGAAGCCTTGTTCTTGTGTGAACTCAAAACTCAAAAATTCAAAACAAAAAAAGGAAGCTTAGAGGGAATGCAAGAAAGTACTGGAAGCATGGGAGGAAAACTGAGAGATTGTTTGAGCAGCCAGTGGTCAAGCTGGGATACCTAAAGCCCTGATATAATTAAGTGTAGCCAGAGACCTCAAGAGCAACAAGAACAACATTTATATACACATGGATAATAAATGGAAGACTACAGAAAATGTGGGCCCTCTCTGGAAAGAAACAGGATACTTGATTACTCAGGACAATGAGAAATCTGAGGTACTCGATGGTTTTGTCACAGTCTTTAATGGAAAATGCTTCACATTGTCTGCATTGCAGATGGTAAAGGCAGGGAGAGGAAAAATGAACTGCCAGCTATAGGTAAAAAGCAAATTTGAGAATATCTAAGGAACCTGAAGATGCAAAAGTCCATGGCACCTAATGAAATGCATCCATGTGTCCTGAGAGATCTGACAGAAGAAGTGGCTAAGCAAGTAGCCATCTTATGAATTCGATGGAAAGACCAATTAGTGGATAAGGAATTGGCTACATGGTCACACTTGAAGAGTTGAAGTCAATTACTTGATGTCCAAGTGGAAACCAGTGACAAGCATCATTCCCTCAGGGATTGGTATTGATTGGTACCAGCTTTTTTAAATGTCTTTGTTGCTGTCATGGAGATTGGAATTGAGTGCACCCTCAGCAAGTTTGCCAACAACATCAAGCTGTGTGGTGCAGTTGACACCCTGAAAGAAAGGGATGCCATCCACAGGGACCTTGACAGGCTTGGAAGGTGAGAAACCTATGACGTTCAACAATGCCAGTTGTGAGATCTCAACACCAATACAGGCTGTGAGGAGAATGCATTGAGATGAGCCTTCCAGAGAAAGTCTTGGGGAAATCTGTAGATGAAAAAACTCAATATGACTCAGCAATGTGCACTTGAACCCCAGAAGGCCAATGGCAACATGGGCTGCACCAAAAGAGGTGTGACCAGCCGGTAAAGGAAGGTGATTCTGTCCCTCAACTCTGCTCTTGTGAGACCCCACTTGGAGTACTGCATCCAGCTCTGGAACCCTTAACAGAAGAAAAACCTGGACATATTAGAACAAGTCCAAAATAAAGCCAGTAAATTGATCACAAGACTAGAGCTCTTATCCTGTGAAGACAGGTTGTTTTGAGTTTGCTGAGCATGAAGGAGGCTCACATTAAGGAAACCTTAAATCAGCCTTCCCATACTTCTATGGAGCCCACAGATAGCTGGAGAGAGACTTTTCATAAGGACATGAAGTGATAGGACAAGAAGTAATGCCTTCAGATTGAAAGGGGGTTGATTTGGATTAGATATTAAGAATTAGTTTGTAGGATGGTGATGAGGTACTAGAACAGATTGCCCAGAGTGATGAGGTACTAGAATAGATTGCCCAGAGAGGCTGTGGTTGCCCCATCCATAGAGTTATTCAGGACTAGGCAGCAAGGGGCTTTGAGTATCCTAGACTAGTAGAAGGGAGTCTCTGTCAATGACAGGGGGATTGGAACTAGATCATCTTCAAGTCCCTTCTAATCAAACCATACTATGATTCTATGAAAACTGAGGTTTCATATTCAAATTTGAAGAGATCTTTTAATATTATGGTTTTATTTCCCATATATGAATAAGGATTAGAATCAAACCCTCATTTTTAATTATAATATGAAAAATTATCACATAAAAATATACTTTATGGATTTTTATGTTAGTTTATACTGTAGTAGAAAAAAAACCAACCCCCCCTCATGCTTTTAAATTATACTTTTTCTTTGTTCTTAACTGCTGAGTGAAGAACATGTAAACATGTTTTCAACTAAATAAATAAATAAACAAACAAATAAATAAATATATCTGGGATAAATTTGTGTGGCTAAAACATACATGGACATTATTATATGAATTTTGACAGACCTCCAATAATTGACCAGAATGCTTAATAGAGATGATAATAGAGATGCTAAAATCTTGTATACATGATAAATATTTTCCTCAGTAGCTGGGGGGAGAGAGAGTGCAATCCTTTATGTTGTTTAGGGTATACTATAAATAGAACCAAATGAATTCTCCATGAATACATTCATATTATACTGTAAAATGCAATCATATGAAAAGTGTCTAGGAAAAAGTGCTTGGAAGAAAATCACCAGATAGACTTTTGAACTAGGTAGGATTCATTGCATATTTTACCACTTGCAAAATTCTATAATTAGAAAGTAAAGTCATTACTTGCTATGCATAACATTATATCTGTATCAATACACAGAAAAGGATTTTTTCCTTTAAACTTTTAAAACAATATTATTTTATGCATCATACAATATAATGAAATATGTGTTACTTTAAAAGCAATCAGCTTAGACAGCTCATTAATTTTTCTCATACAAATATTGTGATCCCTCTATCTTTTCTCAACTATTTCTGTGTGTATGATTTAAAGATCAAAGAAATGATAACTAGTTTCCATGACAGTTTGAGATACAATGTGTTCTGCAATATGATGAACAATTAAATTCTGATTTAATTTCCTCTATTATTTTATGGTAACATAACATTAACAAAATAAATATGCTCTGATTGTGCTGTGTGGAAGAAGTAGTTTCCTGCTTTAGCACTACATTCACATATTTTCTGAAACTTACCAGATTTCCACTAGTCTAAATAATTTGTACTGACACTATTCTTTCACAGAGTTTAAAATTATATCTCCACAGCCCTCATTTTGTAATGATACCCGAACCAACTCTCATGGTGATATCTTGTGCAAGCAATGCATCTGCAGTTCCCTCCCGGATTATGCTAAGAGATTCTTAAATTGGCTCCAGTATTTGCGTCAGCTTGCTCAGAATTTGCAAATTTGGGTATTTCCAATTGGACCTACTATGTCAAATGCCCTGAAAGAAATATTTCCATGACTTTTAGTAGACTTTGGTCTAAATTCTGAACAGTGTGTAGCAATAAATTGCATACAAATGATATGAACTCTATGTAAACTCATCACTTATTTTGTTCTTAATGTATTAAACTCTGACAGGTTTGTAAAGATAAAGTGCCTTGTTTGATTCAGAAGGCTAGGATAAGGATCTGAAGTTGTCAGTATTTATTGCAGAAATGTTCCTGAGCTTTTGGGGGGCATTCCCTTTGGATGTACAGTAATTTCACACCTATAAGGCACACCTTTTTGACTGAAGTTTTGATCCGAACCCAGAAGTGCACCTTATATGCCGGTGCGCCTTATACTCGTGAAATTACTGTACTCAAATTTTTATATTTAGATATAATACACAGAATGTGTAATCGTCTGCAGATGTTCTGAGAGTATGCTCTCACTACTCTGGAAATAAAATTAGTTGAAAATTTGTTCACATAAAGGCATAGACTACTAGTATAAAAACTTCATCCTAAATAGAAAAAATGTGTCTAACAAAATGAAATTTGTATGTTCCACATGCATAACTATATGTTGTGTGACTATCTTCCAGATTCTTTGATATATCTGTTTGTAGTTACCAACACACAATTAGTAAAATCCATTCACAAGAAGTTTTCATTTGAAAATTAAAACAGTGTTCAGTACTTTATTTTCATTCTCCTCAGGAAAAGATGCTGAATTTATAAATGCTATGAGATGGGTAACTTACTTTACTGTGAGATATAAAGGATTATTTTGTCTACTGCAGCAGTGACAATGTGAACTCTTTAAATCTGGTTTACAAGCTTTTCTCAGGTCAACTGTTATAAAAACAGTCACTGAGCAATAAAAACACTGGATACTCTATCTATCCTATAATCTTTTTAGCTATAATTATGCTTAATTTCACTATTTTGTTCCATGAAGAAAACTGTGAAAGTAATCAGTAGATTTCAATATGTCGCAAAACTCAAGGGCTCTGTAAAGTAAACATCAGAACATCTTTGCCCAAAGGAGTGTCTGCTCATTTCAGGTGCTGCTGAATTTGCATGTTAATATACAAAAACACTAGATCTTTTTACCCAATCTTTTCTCAGCTCACTTTCCTTGGGTAGTTTGGACTAAATAGCTAACATATGCAGCAGCAAGTATTGCAGGAAACAATGACATTTCAAGCTACGTCTAGCTAGAATGTGGGTGTCATTCAACGTGTACACAGAGAGAACTTAATTACTTAGTACTTTAAACGAGATCAGTCAAACTGAAATTAGGACAAATAGATAAATTTTAATTCTGTTTATTTATTTTTTGGCCCACTGTGCTTCATTGAACATCACCAATGGAGAATCAGTGATGCCTAAGTGTCAAAGACAGAATTTTCAAAAGCACAAAAATCAAGTAATTTTTACACAGAGGGGCAGATACATAATTAAAATCTGAAATTACCACAAATCTATACAAATGTATACACTCTTTACAAAACAAAGTTTACAAGTGTTTAGGGTTTAGTTTTTTGTTTGTTTTTTAGAATGTTTCCTTACACAGCCCAACAAAGAAATCACATTCTTAAACCAGAAGAGCTCAGTTTAATCGCATTTTAGGATATCCTGTCTGACACTTATATATACAACTCAAAAAACACAGGGATCCTTCCACAATTAAGTGATCTTTACTAAGAAAGACATTTTAATTTAAAATATTAAACTGTTTAAATTGCAATAGCCCCCAAATCAGTGAATGTCTGTCTTCCAAGGAGACATAGGCTCTGCCCCAAGTACACATTCCAAAATCTGGATGCAAATAAGCAATTAACATAAAACTACCAGAGGCTTACTTGATCGTAGTGATGTAATCTAGGAAAAATTTCCAGGGCACATGCTTCTTTCTTAAAAAACTCCACCAAAACCAAACAAGTTTTTCAGACTCCTTGATGTTTTGATTCAGATTCTGAGAGGATAAACAGTTTCAGTTGAAACATTATTTTAAAATAAGAAATCTGATTTCATGTGCTCAACTAGATCTGAAAAAGATAATTTCTGATATAAATCTTTTGAGATACATTATTAATTTGTCATTAATTCATTATATGAGTATTTCAATCCTTGAGAAGAAGCCTACAGAAGAACCAAAATTCTACAAATGCTAGGAAACAATCACCACTGTTTTAGTTTTAGCTTAAATATTAATCATGGATTTGCTAAATATTAATTTAAACTCCAGAGAAAGGGAAGTTATGTGTTTTATTGAGTTCTTTTACCAACAAAGAGAGGAAGAGCAATGAAATTATTTATAATACAACAGTTATCTTAGTTACACTTGCATACATCATATTCTCAAAAAATCTTAATTCTATAGGCAGGAAGAAATTCTCAAAACTCAAAATCCATTAAGCATATGGTGATTAAGTAATGAATAAGGACTGTCCAACAATGATAGAAAATACCAATTATCTCTAATCCCTTATTAAAACATCTCTTGAATCTAATAGAGCTGCTTCTAGTATATTCAACAAGAATTAAACCAGAATATTTCACATTGCCAAGCCATGACTCATTAAAATTAAATTAGATCTTTACAAAACAGCAGAGAGCCATAAGATCCACATACAGATGTAGAAAGAAAACTCTGAAGTACAGCGCTAATTTTTTTAACCATAACCAGAAAGCTTAGATCACTATATCAGTACATCATTAGTGGCAAAAGAATGCAGAGATTACTTTCACCATAGCTCTGTTAAGAAATTTTCTCTGTTTCTTGGAAAAAAATAGCAAACATGGAATAAATAACATGGTCAATAACTGCAAATCTTTAAAAACAAAGGTCCTCTTCTCTTGAAGAGGAGCACAGCTTCTGTAAATACAACTAAACCAACAGCAATTACCAATAGTTTACTCCTTAAATTGTTGAACAATACCATACAGAAATCTGTCATAAACCTCCTGTTGATTAAAACGTCAACGAGAAACACATTTTGGGACAATATGTACCTATATAGATTGTTGCTAATTGCCTTCTGTTGTAACTTCTATCCACAGCAGGTCAAATTGTAGTCTCACTTATGTCACTGTAACCTCAGTGAAGTTAATGATTTACAAGGGCATTATAAAAAAATATTTGAGCCTTGAATAGCTAGAGATGTTGTAGCTTGATATGTATGAATGAGCTCTGTCTTATCATGCATAAAATATAATTTTCTATTTCTATTCTAATTAAAAATAAAAAAAAAATTATAGCAAGATCCCTAGAGATATACAGTATCCACAGTATCAGCATTTTCTTTTTCAGAATTATGAGGGAATAATTTAGTGCATTTCTCCTCTACAAGCAGATTTACTTGAGATTCTAGACTAAACTCTTTAAACCAAAGCAAGCCCATTTGGATATTTGAAGGGACATAGGAATAGAGGGAGTCAAAGCAATAGGTGATCTAATTTAAAAAAAAAAAAAAAAAGGTTTTGTTTGCTGCCACTGAACATGTAAAGACCAAGGACCTTTCAGTTTTAGGAATCATGTAGCCTTTTAACTCATTTACAGCTTCCTGCATCATATATCGTTGTAGAATTCTTGGACTGATCGTAACGGAATACAAATTTTTAAAGATGACAGATTTTTAAGGGAACATGTAAGACAGCAATCTGCATATCCTAAATTGCATTTTCTGTTTGATTATCTACCTTTCTAATATGATATATGCTCTTTCTCAGACTACTGTCATATTCTTATATTCTCACATAATCTTTTAGCTCTTGTTCAGTCATTCTCTTTGACTAAAGAGCACAAAGTCTATGTAAGTATGACAGATTTCAGAAAATAAAAAAATTCTTTTACTCTTGTTCATCCTTTTCTTTGATTGTGACATGGTCTTACTAAATACATTACATATAGAAAAAAAATGTGAGTTGTTAGAATAAATCTGGAATGTACATGCAGTTTAGGAAAGAGGAATTGTTTGTGTTGCCTGTGAGATCATTGCTGTGGAAATTAAAATATAAGAAAAAAATGTCAAGAAATTTGTGTTTGATAATCACAATCTCAGTCTGTGTTTTTTCCAGTAGGTGTACCCTTCAAGTTCTCTTTTCTTTTTTTCTTTCTTTTCTTTCCTTTTTTTTTTTTTTTCTTTTTTTTTTTTCTTTAAGTTTTGCAGAAACACAGGAAAGAATCCACTTGTATTACATAACTCTTAGGATACCTGCCTTTGTTGATATTTCTTGCTGCTTTTGTAATCTTGGAATGCCTTCTGAAAAATAACATCAAATTGGATAGTAGAGAGAGCAAGTATTTTTATTAATACTCATTGCTGTCTTCTGAGGTTTTTAATTAATGAATTAATGGATGAGTGGCATCAGATGCTGAGATCAAACTATGAAACAAAAGAGCTGCTGAACAAGCAGAAAATGTAGAAGAGCTGGACTACTGCTGCTATTAGTTGTACAGGTAAAGAAAAAAATTGACATTGCTTTCAGGCAAATGTAATAAAGCTGAACACAAGACTGTAGGAGAATGCTATCATATACATATTCATTCCTTAGGCACAATGGAAACACACAATCGTTTGCTAATAAGAATAGTCATAACCCCAAGTAGTTTAACAGAATTGCAGCAATTCAAATTAATTGGCTCTCTTCAGAACCTGCAAAAAGTCACTGCCACAATGGTAATATTTCCCAGAGATTCTGAACAACTGATAGTGACAGCATGCATAAATGCTGTAATGTACAAGAACAAAAGAGAGGAGGGTTCAGCATTGCACAAAATCTTTTGTAGACTAACAGGCACAGAAAAGTAAATTGAAACTGAGAGGAGTGTTTCAAAATCCATAACGCTTTGAGTCAGAGGCGTTGGATTATCAGTTTAGTTCTGAAGTATCAAACATCACAGAAGCTACAGAAGCACAAACCATCTTAAAAAGTATCCACTTTTTTTCCATCATTATCTTTTTATGATAAATGCTCAGTCTGTTCAAAGGTAGATTCACAGGTTCTCAAGAAAACTAATTACTGATGAGAATAGTATTGTGACAAAATCCACATAGCAGGTGTTGATGGAGATAAAAAAAGTATGTGTCTAGCTGTTCTCCACACTGAAAGGGAAGTGATAAAACTGTTTTCAATTTATATTTGTTTTTGTAAAAAAACTTAAAAATTTTGATAGGAAAATACTATAAAATTGAAAATACCTGATAAGATTGCGCAATTTTAGGTCATCTTATCCTTTTTTTGGCTGGGATAGAGTTAATTTTCTTCCTTGTAGCTGGTACAGAGTTGTGGTTTTGATTTAGTGTGAGAATAATGTTGACAACATAGTGATGTTTTGTTTTTTGCTCAGTAGTGCTTGCTCTAAATCAAGGACTTTTCAGACTCCTATGCTTTGACAGCAAGCAGGTGCACAAGAAGTCAGGAGGGAGCATGGCCAGAATAGTTGACCCAAACCGGCCAAGATGATATTCCACACAAAAGAATGTCATGCTCAGTATATAAACTGAGGAGATTTGGCAGGGATCTAACAATCCCTGCTCAAGGATGGGCTGGACACGAGCCAGCAGGTATTGAGCAATTGTATCCCCCACCACTGTTTTTCTTGGCTCTTATTTTTCTCTTTCCTTTTCATTACTACTTATTATTATATTTTACCTTGTTTTAATTATTAAACTGTTCTTAACCCACAGGTTTTACCTTTTTTTGAATTCTCCTCATCCCATGTGGGAGGGGAGATTGAGTGGATTGTGGAGTAGTACTGAGCTTCCAGCTGAGATTAAGCCATGATAGCTGCACAGTTTAGCAGCAGTTCTCATGGGCTCCTTAGGCAGAATGAGAAAAACCAGTAATCCACCAAACTGAAAATATTGAAGATCACCTCAGCATTATATTGTCATACTGGGCTCGCATTATTTACCGTGGCATAACACAGAGTATGTAAAGATGTGCCAGAGACTGGTTTTGTTACAGTTTGAGCAATGTCAAGGTTAATGTCATTGGATGTTCAAGAATTCTATTCCTGCAAACTCTGCCTGGAGCTCCTGGGTAGCAGTGCTTTTCCTACACGGTTCAGCTGCTGTTCAAAACAGGAGCAGAAGAGGCATCTGAACTGTTAACACAGAAAGAAAGCATGATCTTTACAGCCACCAATGCTTTATCTTGATGCTAAGGTGGCTTAAACTGATAGCTGTTTCTACTACTATTAAAAAATAACCTGAAAAATAGAAGTAACTTCCATTAGATAGTGTGGTTTAAAAAGGAAAACCAAACGCAACACAACATATAGTTATTGGCAATTTACTTTGTAACAACTTTGGGATGAAAACTAGTCACTCAGCGCTGCATAGATGTGTGTTTTTCCTGTGAAAATATGAGAAATCATACTGTATTTTAATGAGTTTGGAGGTAAAGTTATGTGTGTATGTGTGTGCGTAGGTAGCTTTAAATCACACCATTACTGAAATAATATAGGAAGTAGTATTTGGGATATTGATATTCCATGTCTTTCTGAAATACACTAATTTAGGAAATTGCATAAGCCATAAATAGCTTTGTCGAGACAGATGTGTCTTGAGAGGATGGACTCAAACACATTCACACCATTTCCACTACAAAACAAACAGCCCCCAGACACCCCACCTCCCTCTGAGGTCTTAAAAAAATCGCTTTGTAGCCAGGTAATTTATTACAAAAACTATAGTCTACAAGGTTTTTCAGCACAGTCTTGCTGATACACAGAAGACTGCCACATATGAATTGCAACAAACCTTACACACATATTTTCTCATCTAAGCAATAACCAAGAGGTGTCTTTACACTTCCAATGATGGAAAGTCAAAGACAAATATTAAATTGGATGTCTGACAGCTGGTATTAAAATCAAGGCCAACTGCTGTCCCACAAAACTGGCAGAGTCATTCAGCTTCAACTCTTAGCTTATTTCTGATTATTCATGCTTTTCTAAGAACATTGGGCTCCCATGAATTTTATTTTTTTTTTGTTTCTTCATGATAAAGGAAATCTTTACTTGAATTTTTTAGTAACACATTTTGTCCCAGCATAATTGAAATAAAAATATAAAAAGCTAAAACCATTAATTAGCCTTCCAGCAAAGGACTGTTTCTCTTGCAGAATAATGACAGCAAGGAGATGCTCAAGATGCACTTGTGGGAGAGAAGGTAGAGACTGATATTAGAACTGTGTACTTGAATATACCCTGTAAAAAACAAATAATGTGAATGAGAGTTTATCATCTAAATAGATATTTGCAATCCTATCACACTTCAACATAACCACATACCATAGAGTTTCTCTTCCAGGTTGTTCTTTTTAAAATTTTAGTGAGGGTAAGTTCAATCACATGGAAAAAGCCCTACCATATACATATGATCCAGTGTTGCTACTAGATCTTGCCTATGCTGAGCTTCACTGCTGCACTTCTAATTGTGCTGGCACTGTCTAGCTTTGAGTCCACACTTATTCAGAAGTCAGCCTTCAGCTTTGTTACCTCTGAGATCTTAGTCTCTTATCCTTGCAACTTGGCTGAAGTTGAACTCTAGAGCACAGTCTCTTTATTCATTGACATTGTTGTTCTGCTGTTTAAAAAAAAAGGTACAAGCTGAGGGTTCAATTACAGAGGGCAGTTGCATTGCCCCAGGGGGTGGAGAAACCTACAAACTGTGAATCAGAGCTACAATATGCCTCCTATTTCTCTTCTTCTATAAATTCATTGATGTATCCCCCTACACCACCCCTATACTTAATTATATACTAAGGCATGTATAATTAATTAATTATACATGCTCTGATACAGCTGCACTGGCCGAAGCACTGGGAGGGGAAAAACTGAGCCCACCACCTGTGCAGGAGGGGAAATAATAGCTCTATTGAGGCTGTCTTTGACTTCCTTGTTGTACAGTTCCTAGATTATAACTTTAGAAGAGGAAAAAGAAAAGGGAAAATGTTAGAAATTCAGCACTTTTTCCAGGTGCTTGTTTTATTTTACTGGGCTTCTGATCAAAGTTTTGGTTTGAAAATCATGTCTAGATGTAAAACTAGTTTGTCTAGCAAGATATACATTTTCTCTCAAGGGATGTCTGACAATCTGTTAACACAGTGTATAATGGAGAGGGTAGGGGGCAGATCACAGGCCAGATTGTTAGCTAGTATAAAAGAGGTGTTAATGCCATTGACTTTAATAGGGCTACGTCAATATCCACCAGCTTAAGATTCTCTGTATCACAGCCCACGGACCACTTGCGGCTTGCAAAGCCTTTGTATTCAGCCCACAAAGGGACTTTTTAATTGTGGCTATACTTGACAGAATCATAAAAATGTACTATTATCAGTTTACCCAGTGATTTTCTAGCATTCCTAAGGATTAGCCTCTCTCTTTGGAAGCATACAGAGTTGTGAGAAAACCTTCTCAGCTAAATCCAAGTTCAATTCAGAGTTGACCATTGGAAACCTTCATTAAACCATTTATATTGTGATAACTCGTTTTGAACACATGCTGTCTCAATTTATTAGCAAGGAAATTTAGCTGTGAAGATTCTACCTCTGAGTATATTAAGAAAATGTGCTGATTTTTTAAAAGTAACTTTTTATATGTAATGCATCACCTTATAAATATAACATAAAAAAGCAATACAATTAATGTAAACTTTATAATGCTCTTCTCAGACTGATGTCTTATCTGTTAAGGGTTCCAGCATGAACAAAAGTTTCAGGATTCCTATTTTATATTCTAATTAAGTAAAGTTAATCAAAGTATAGTAGATATTTAACATGGAATTAATTCTGTGGAAATTCTTACTTATGGAAAAAGGTGGCCTTGCACTCCAGAAGTCAGTAGAAAAATAAAAATGAATGTCTTTATGCAACTAGAATTACACTGACTTCTCTAGAGTTTGAATACGTGCCATATTTGCTTATTCTTCCACAAGAATAGCATTCACAATGTTAGGGGCTTAAAAGACACAGTAGGGCTCTCCCAAACTCCCTGGACCAATTTTTCCTCTCCCCCAGATCATGCCAAATAATAAAAAAATAAAGGATGATCACTTTATATTAAGTAGTTGTGGGGGGTTTGTGGCTAAAAGCCTATAATGCTTCAAGATCTGTTTTATAGCCTGCCCCAAACTCCTCCACCAAGCAGTAAAAACCTTTCTCCTTCTCGAAGTAAAAGCTTTATCTGTACATGTGAAGACTAGAGAACAGCTGGGCCACAGAGAAATTATCAAATATTGGGCAAGTTGGCAATATCAAAACTGTTTATGTTGGAGTAACTATTCCCCAAGAGGTGCATGCATGCACTGTGGCAGTCAGTGAAATTATTCCCAGATACCCATGTCTCCCATTGCTGTTGATATATTAAATATGTACCAAATTGTGTATACAGAACACACGCATGTCAAAAGTTGACATCAGTGGGGAACAGATAATCCTCTAAAGCCAGAATGAGTCAAGTAATTTTGTTGAACTATCTTGAAGTTGCACAGGCTTCTTGGTCAGTACGGCAAAAAAAATGGCAAAGTTATTTACAATATCATTATCCTAACATAAAAGGTTTTAAAAATAAGGAAAGATTATCACAAAACTGCTAAAAATTCCTGCAATTATGTTTTCATCAACAGTTTTTTCTTATATATCCAATTTTAGCAAATTTACTCTAGAGACTTGTGTCGATTTAATTTCTCTTCATGTTTTGCCATCAGGGTGGTGACATCTGATATACCACAGAAAGAAGAAATTATTTTTGTTTTTTTTTTTTTTTAATATGTGGCTATTTTAAGTAATTAATACATATAGCTGTATATCTTTTTGAAAATTTCCTCAGTGCTCAAATCCAGAGTGAAAATTTGGCAGGATAATCCTAAATTTTCTTCCTATCATTCTTTCTTTATACATGCAGATACTGGTATCAGTTAAGTTCACCTAAGATGATGGTCAATAAAATTCATATGTTTTTAAAAATACTTTGGTCTTCAAATAAATACAGTAATTTCACAATTACAAGCC
>PYHW01010271.1:3051000-3067966 GCA_013186435.1 Turdus rufiventris
ATAAGGATCACTGCCTCCACCCTCAACAGATGGTGATAGAATGGATACCTTTTATCACACCCTGTATTGTAACATGCGTTTTATATATGGACAAAGAACAAAAAGTTGCTGACACCTGGAGGTGCGGCTTATAATCGGTGCGGCTTATAATAGTGAAATAACTGTAATTAAGAAACCTAGAAATATCTGTGTCTAAGCAACAAAGTTATAATAAAATTTCTTCTAATCTTGCTGCTTTACACAAACTTTTTTCTTTTCCCCCCAGATTTATGCTGTAATTTCTTCCTGTTCTAGCAGCAGAAAACATTATCTAGTCTAGTATTTAAAGAAGAAACTAGATATCAAATAAACAAAATAAACTTTTGTACATTATAATGCATAAAAAGTTGAGCAAAAATTTAGAACTTTACCTTTCCAGTCTGTTACACTTTGATTGCCTGTAGAGGCAAGAGAGTTTTAACTTGTATGAAGCAAAACATGACCATAAATTCTGAGCTTCTGTTTAAGTTGCTACTGTATTGTAGCATGCTTATATTTAATTTCTTATGGTCAAATACAAATAATGAAATCCAAATCAAGTTAAAAACTCAAATAAACTCACTCAGAATTTTGAATGGAGCCAAACAATTCCTAACACTTAAGAATGGATACAAAAAAAACTTATTCCACTCGTCATGCAGGAAAAAGGTTTTCAATGGAAAATAAAGTACTCCCATTCTAGTATTTCCCATTTTATCAAACAAGATTAAAAAGGGAATTGACTATAGCAGCTAATGAGCTATATTCCTCTTTATGCAATTAAAGTACTACTGATGGGATTGAAAACTGTTTCAACCTACATAGAACATGTAATACAAACCAGAGAACATCTCTGGTATTCTAAGTCAAGGTACATCTGTTGAAGTCTTATATTGCGTAAAAGAGTACCTGTAAAGCAAGAAGCAGTAAACTAAAAGCTGGCATGACTTTACAAAATTTACAACACAAAAAGCATTCAAGAAAACCCAGAAAACAGTTGGTGTTTGAAACCTTTTTTCCCTTCTGTGGTAAAAGTATTCCTAACCAGATTAGTTTCTTAGCTGTGTCTGGTATTCATGTATCTAAGATGATGCAATGGAAAGAAGATTCTGAGCAAAAATACTGGGCCAATTATTTATACAGGCATACTTGTGCAATAGCACATGTGTAATTCCTGTTTTTCAAAAGTGAATTTTTAAGAGAATTTGTAGCTCAGTCCAGAAATCCACAGTTCAGTTTCCTTCTTTCAGCTCTTTAGCAATTTGTCATTTACTGGGTAGCTGGATATGTGCAGAAAGACACCATTCCAGAACACAACACAACACATTACAAAATGGTCTTTTTACTCCTGTTATCTGTACCCTTTCAACTACTCTGTGCACTTACATATACTTTGTATCAAACACATACTACATATATTTTTTTAAAAGAATTACATTCCTTGTTTATGCGGAGTTCTTTTGCCCAAGCCACTGATTTTACTCTCTGTTTTTTATGACTTGAACTTTCTTTCAGTTAATCTGCCTCAACAGCAAATTTGCATGCCCTGAGACAAATAATGTCTTGATTTAATGTTAACTACCTGATTAAATACAGCACATTTTGCTGTTCATAAATGTTTTCAAGAGGGCCACTAGCAGGTTATAGGCTCTACAGAATACTCTTTATAGAAATTTTTTACAGCAAATAGTAAACACATGCCTGGAAGGAGAAAAACAATATTCTGCTCTGATTCTATTTTAACACTGTGTGTTTAGATGCCTAAAACATCTGATATTTATCTTTCAAGGAAGGTCAGAAGGTGATAACCAGTGGTGCAGCTTTTTATCTAAACTCCTCAAAACCTTAATTTTTTGGTATTGCCATTTCTTTCCAGACATTATTTATTACACTCTGCAATTCTCAAAATAAGCATTCCCTTACACAAAGATTATCATGGAATGGCGTATGGGAGTATGTCTTCTCTGCAAATTAAACAGTTCCCATGTCCATGGAATGGCACCAAGGGCAAACAATATAACATCTTTTAAATTTTTCTTTAGTTACCTCACTGTCAACTTCTGATAAACTAAAATTCTGTTCAATAGGATCAGAGCTTTGTAAGAGCATATAGAAACAGAAGTGGGACATTCAAACAGAAAGCATCAAAATTAAAACTGATTTAAATAGATGGCTCCTGCATGTGTCCAGTTGTCTGTGTCTTCTCCTTCCATGAATCACTTTGAAAATGAGGTCATCCTGAGAACTTGTGAGAGAGCTAACGCCCTGCCTAAAAGTTAGGGAAAGTGATGGTAAATCAGTTCAGCATAAATAACTTGAAAAAAAACCTCAAACAGTACTGATATTCAGAGATGCATTACACTTCATTATTTATGAACC
This sequence comes from Turdus rufiventris, assembly GCA_013186435.1. NCBI lineage: Eukaryota > Metazoa > Chordata > Aves > Passeriformes > Turdidae > Turdus > Turdus rufiventris. The sequence goes on from PYHW01010271.1 coordinate 3,053,398, forward strand.
TTACATATTTTTCTGATGGAGACAAACAGCCAAAAAAAAAAAAAAAAAGATAAGCTTGTTGTTGCAAAATTTCCTGCCTGCTTATACAGATCCCTGGTTTGGTTAACTCACAAAACTGACCCTGAAATAGCCCAAACACAGCACAGACTGCTGGAGTTGAGGCAGTCAGCAGGTTCTGTGTATCAGAAATTCCACACTTAAGCCATGCTGTCAATTAGACAGGTCCCACTATAATGGTGTGTCTTCTGTCAAGCATTTCTGAATAGGCCCTTGTTCCATTTAATACTGTCCTGAGGAAGCCTTATCACAGTTCTGATCCATGGTAACCTGATAAGGTTCCATTTAGCACCCTTCTATCACTATTTAACCTTAACATGCATCTGAAATCTACTATCAAAATAGCAGGGGGGTTTTTTTTGGTGATGGAGTGCTCACCAGTGGTTAAAGCAGATTAGCTAAGGGTTTTTACTACAAAATACAGTTTGTATCCCACAGAGTTAATATATCCTTGCTAAGAGGAGTTGCATCATCTGAAAGACTAGCTGTTCATACCTGATAAGGTTTCTAAGAGCACAAAAATCTCTAAACAAACCAATTCTGTGAGAGAGGCATTTACAAGGTGTCAGCATTATTGCTAGACAATGCTTTATCTAGATAACTATATGTTTCTTAGGACAGTAATAAAATACCTTATTATAATAATGTTTGAGAAATTCAGATCAGCTGCTTTATGGATGAAACAAAAAGTTAGTATTTCAGGATAGTATATTGAAATCTAAACACAAACCCCCTTAAGCTACACATTCTTTTAACAAGCTATGTATAACTAAAAATATCAGAAAACTCTTTAGCTGGTTCATAAAATTATTCAATCCATTTAAATCTATTCAATCTATTTAAAAGTTATTAATCTCTCAGTCAAAAGTACAGGATTAAGTGTAAAAAGAGTTAAGAAGAAGATGCTTCGGAACCATCAGATTCTTTTACCGTTTTTTTCTCTCAAAAGTACAAAAATAGCATTCAATAAATTAAATGATTAATTACATGCATGCTTATATAACTTAAGTAATGTCTTGTATAAATATAATATGTATCTTTGATGTACATATCTCTATATTTAGTCAGTGTTTTGGAGGTGGGGCTGTTTTTAAAACTTTCCACTGCTCCAGGTATGTTCAGTACTGACTGCTGCATCTACAGGCAGGTTATATCACCCAGACATTACACACAGTGACAAGTAGTTTATTCCAAACGCTATCTAGATTCCACTATGTCCGGTAAACTTCTGTTGCAACTCCACCATTAAAAATATAATACTAAACCCTTTATTATAACTAAAATAGATGGGTTTGTGTTTTTAGGGAAAACATATTAAGGACATCTATTTAAGAAGATGAAAAAGTATGTCAGAATCTAGGAACTATCTACGGAGTTCAGAAGGGTTTTTCAATTTATAATGCTAAAAATAAAGAAAATGCTACATATATAAGGTATATGCTTTATACTGTATACAAATAACACTTCTATACATGCACCAACATGTATGTTTATATGTGCATTTCTGTAAGAGTTCCACAGGAAATTAATCATTAATTTTATCATAAATATTGTTGTCATAATTTATTTCATATCTTATGAAGAATCAAAATCTTTTAATTAGTGGTCTTTTAAATCAAAGATTTGAACCACAATTTTCAAGATTTAAAATTTTAACTCACAGTTCAAGAATTTAAAAAAAAAATCAAAATTAGCAAATTATAGATTGTGATCTAAATCATAACAGGAAAAGAGTTATTTTCAGTATCCATGATGTAAGTGGTTACTAATATATCCATGCAGCTGGGAGAAAGGATATTAAAAAGGGGCTTAAATAAACTACATTTCTCTGACAGTAACTTGGTTGTGATTCATAGTCATAACAGCAATTATTTTCTGATCTCAACAGGCTAAGGAAGTTGGGAGTGCCATTTCTTCAGTTTGGGTTGTGGAGGATGGCAGTAAACTCTCTAAAAATTGCTATTCCACTTATAGACTTATGTGCCCTAAACTACCTTTTGTGAGTAGAGTTAAATGGTAACAATGCCACATCATGATGTATTTTTGTAATTTCATCTGTGTTTGGGGTCTCCTCCCACACACTGTCACTCATCAGATACACCACAGCATCTCCACTCTAGTATTTTTGGCAAAAATAAGTAGAGCAACTTTTGAGTTGATTGAGGGCTCTCTCACCAGGTAATAACCTTCACCTAGTGATATTTTGAAACTGGAGAAGGATTACAAAAATCTGTTAAAGTTTTCCTCATTAAAAAAATGCTATACTATTTTACCAAATATGTCAAGTTTTAGAATCAATGTCACTCATTAGTAGAACTGACACATTTTATAACAGTACACAAGCAGATGTAGGATTTATACTGGATCAATTAAGAGGAGAATAAACTGCAGGTATTTTTCTTGGAAAACTCTGTTTATTTCCATGGGGTAGGGGAGAAGCGGAACAGCACAACGTTTTTCTTTAAGTAAATTATTTTCTAGTAGTAAGGCTTTAAAGATCACATTGGAAATCCCAGGTAATAGTTTATGTATTTCCCAAAATGTGCAGTCTGAAACAATATATGTTTAATGTTGATGATATTTTATTTCTCTCAATACTTCAGGTCTAGTGTATAATAATACAGTGCACAAAACACAAATGAGTTACAAAAAAAAAAAAAAATTATGCTCATTTATAATCAATGACCTTCATAGTTAGTGACAAGGATTTTCTTTGTCTGCATAGGGAAATTTTGAAATGTATCATCCAAATCAATAAATACTCTCTTTTTGTTAATCTGGGTTTTTTCCCAAAATAGATTATGTAAGTGAATAGAGCAAATCCTGTTAGTTTTATTCATATGACATATGCTATATGTATGTGTCTGCCTCACCAGAAAACAAACACCAGAGTATTTGTCCTTATTTTTATATACTTGTGAAAATGCCTTCAGTGAAAATTTACCTTCAGGACTACAAAACCCATACACATATGCAGAAGGTTATATGGGATCTAAACTATATATTAGAATTTTATTGGAAGATTGAAACAAAATATTTTCAATGTTAAATTGCTTTGCCTGTAACCACAAAGAGCGCCACCACAGAGTTGAAATGTGTTAATTTGTCTAACCAAGGTGATCTGTCTACATGCTTGAGCCACATGTTTCTGTAGAATTAATTACTTTGACACTCACACAGAAACAAAATTAAGTGAATCTCTATTATGTATCATTTTCATAGACTATGTATGGTAAAAGCAGTTCTTTCTCTGTTTTTAAAGTGCTGCCTACTGATGTCTGCAGTGTGGATTTGACTTGGTTTATCCCTTTAGGAATGTCTGATATAAAAATTTCTTGTGTGGGATTTGAATCTAATTACTTAAAAGTTCAGAATAAATGTTTCTCACAAATTGATGTTTTAATATGTCACAAATCCTTCCATGAAGTTTTGTTAGACAGAAGAAAAAAATATATTTATCATGACAGTGATTCTTTGATGTGGAATTGATTCTTCAGGCTCTGAAACTTCATTATAGTTATAAAAGAAAATATCTATTTTCCTACACTGTTTAATGAGTGAGTGCAATGTTTTTTAGCTAACTGCTAAAGTATGATTGCTTTGATCTTTTACTATAGTCCTGACAGCTTGCAAAGAAACACAAGAAACCATTCAGATTGAAAACCTGCTAAGAAATACTAGGGAATAAGGGGGCTTTTTTAGCTTCAGGATATCATGTCACTTCATGGTAAGAATCCCAAACCTGTGTCATTATTTTATTGTAAAACCAGACAGAGCTCCCTGTGGTCCAAAAAGTAAACTTACATCACTTTAGATGAAACTAAATTTGTTTTACTTTTTCTGTGAATCCTTCCACATTCTGAAGGGAATGTGGGCAACTCTGTACTCCTATTAAACACTATAGCTAGGAGATAATAAACAAGGACATAAAAGAGTAGTCACAACTGATAAGGCAGCAGAAACCACTGGAAACAGATTTTCCCTCTTGAGCGACAAATCCAGCATTTGAGAACTGATCCTGCAGAAAAATCAAGGAAATACACCTTTGTTTTTCTCTTACTTATCTTGAAATCCCATGCAATACCACATGGAATTTAATTGGCACCAAAATTTTCTGGACAATTCTTTGAAAACCTTATTTTTTCCATTACCTTCTGCACAAAGGATTACTCATAGGAAAATTCTCACTTGTTTCAATGAAAATACAGTACTTAGTTCTGTACAATAGAAGAAAGGCATTTTCAGTCTGATCACTTGCCATGAAATATTAATACTTATGGAAAGCATTGATTGGCATTCATATGCTTTTGGAAATTTTGGCCTCTTTTAGGAGAACTTCTTGTTCATTGAAGGAAAATAGCAGTACTTGCATTTCAAAGAGTACTCATTAACAGCTCTAGCCGTCAGTGCTAACAATAAGTTATAGGAAACTGAAACGAAGGAATCCATTGTCACAATGTTTAAAAGAGCTTTGGATGAAATCACCCACATAATAAGGTCTTAAATGCCACATATGGCTCAAAAATTATTCATGGTTTTGTGATGAAGACACATCTGGGCAGGTCCTTGGGCTGTTGCTACTTCACTGAATTGTCATATATGGCAGATATCTTTGCCATGTCTACACAAGTAAGGCTGTGCATAACCACCACTTTCTTTTACCTTTAGAACATAAAGATGATTTGACTTTTTTCCCCTTGCATTTTTTCCCTTTTTTTTTCTGCATATCTTACAAAAATTAGGGGAATAAGAGATTAAATGGTTGGAGGAAAAAAAGAAGAAAATGCTTTTTGAGAAATAAATAATTGCAAGCAACAAAGTAACAATTGTCAAATTATTAACTAAGTAGCTATTTTTTTCTGTCATCCTTATATATGCTAAGCATTATTCATGCTTATTCATAAGCATGAATTTCAGATTCACTCAACATAATCATGGGATGTAGGGTTATTTGGCACAGGTATGAAAAGCAGTAACTGGTACTTTAGAGGGTTTTAAAAAGGTCAATTATAGGCCAGTATCCTGACATTTATTTAATTTTTATTTATATGGTTTTTATTTTTATATAAGGAAAAATATTAAGACACTTTACATCCACAAATAGGATATATATTTCAAACTCCAAGCTTCCGTAAATTCATAAATTAGGCCTCAAATATGCTAAATATTGAAGATCTTGCAGCTATGTCTGATTCTTGCACTCAGCTCTTTAAAAACTGAATTAGTCAATAACCACGTTACTTGGAGAGCCTGGTTACTCAAGTGATGTGACTGCCATCTGGATTTTTTGCTCTCTTTTGGAAAAGGGTCACACAGGAATTTCTTGACAGTTTAAAAAACTTTAGTCTTTTATGTCCTAAACCATTAGCCCAGCCCTTTATTTCCTCCAGCCACCTCTACATCTAGTTTTTGCTGCTTTGAGCCTCGTGAGCAACACTGGATTTTTCTTAGATCTATGATAATGTAGATTTATTCGTGTACTGGTAGTCAAACTTCCCAGGAAAGAATTCTGAATGTATTATCTCATTTCTGTCTTTTACTTGAGTTCAGCAAATATCTTTACCTAATATTGCACTAAATAATTACCAAAGGTCACATTCAGAGGTGATTGCTGATCAGTACTCTTCTAAATCTGTTAATAATCTTCTAACAGACCTTATGCCTCTTGCACACACAGGGGAATGTGTGTGCACACATCTAGATTCATGGAGTGAATCTAGCAGTTCAGACACCTACAGGCTTCCTTCAGGAAAAGTTCTACTGTTATCTAATATTCCTAGGCATAGAGAGCTACAACAAGAAACATTGGGAGTATAAAAGAAATACAAGTGTTAGGTGCAATTTCTTCTCTTGCTGATCTAAATATCTTGGACAAGAACCAGCTTCAATGGGATCCTTATGTGTTGAGTATTTATTGAGTTAATAATGAATTAAAGGTTGAACAGGACAGCAAACTTTGAATATGAGAATGAATTTACTATTGCCACTTTTTATAAAGAGACATCACAGATAATGAAATAGAAGCAGCCATTGATTTCCCAAAAAATATTTTTCCACTTACAAAATTTTCCTAGAGTAGAAAAAAGTACTTAGATATTCAGTTGGGAAAAAAAGAAAATAGATAAACTGTAAGGTTATTTTTTCTTTTTTTCCCCTGTATTTTATAACAAAGTACTTATCTTAAAATTCACATTTCAAGTAGTGTTTTGAATAAAATTTTATTGGCATTTAATTAAAACATAGATAAATATACAGAAGATAAAAACTATTGGAATTTGAAGCAAACTATGTTTCTTTCTCCATTCTTTCATTCTACTGCTAAAAAAATCCAACTTCAGGTAAAGTCAAAGCATTAATCACTCAGAGTATGCCTTTAGTTTGTTAGTAATTTTTCCTGACCATATCAGCTATGTTGTGTTACCTCACATTTTTTTCTCTGGGGTAGTGTAAAGTCAATATTGTTAACACTGCATCCACTATATTGACAAAAGTAACAAAACCTTTCTGTTCAACAGGACATTTTTTTGTTTATATTTTGAATGAGGTATGCATTATTTCAACTTCTCAATAAGAAGAAAAGGATAAGACTGGTTATTTTTAATTTTTATTAGAAACGAACAGAAAGGTTCACTGTTCATAAAGAAAGTCTGAAATAAAAAATGCAAACTTGGTTGTAGGAATTATTCAAAACCTTTCACTATATTTATAATACAAAAGTCACCTATCTGTTTGAAATTGGACTGATGAGGATATCAAGAAAAATACTTGGCCACTCCTTCTCAACCAAAAATGAGGAAAGAGTTTAAAATATTTAAAACATTAGAATTGTTCTTTTAGTACAGATAGTGCATTAAATTACAGATATATGTGCTTGTCCTTTATGAGATATCATCTGTGGCATTATTGCTGTTATATTTTAAGGCTTATTTTTCATGTGATGATGGTGCTGAATTTTTACTCCCCATATTCTCAACTGAATCTCGATGTGATTTTTCTCAACGCAATTTATTTGGCATAAGGGTAAGTTTGATTTTGAGGTGTCAGCATTATGAATTTGAAGTAATCCCATTGATGTAAAAGTTATGAAAATAAAGATTGACCTCTCAACCTTAGTGGAGGTTAAACAGGACCAAGTACATTTGTACTATAAAATGTGGGGATGTACACAGCTAAGTAATGGACACTTGACTCTCAGTACTGAAAAATTATTCTTGCAATGTGAAAACCGATATAGAAAAAATTTAGGTAACAAATTACAAATTATGGCTTTTTTTTTTTCCTCTTATTCAAGATTTCATGTCTCACAACTGCCCAAAGTCAAGGAAGTCTACATTTTTATACCAGAATAATAATTCAGACTTCCTTGATAGGTTTAGTGTTTCTTGGCCTAATAATTTCAGGTAATACTTAAATAATATATTTATGTTTCTACATATATGTGGATAAGAGAGTGAGTTTATGTGACTGTGTATGTAAGCCCTATGGCTGAGATCCCAAACAGAATCAAAATCCCATCATTTCTCTATTACATTTTGGAGGAGAAGGAATTCCATATTTTCCTGGAATTTGCTTTATTTTATTCTGATGAGACTAGAGGGACACAAATGGAGAGAAAAAATGGGGCGGGGAGGGGGGGGGGAGTTCTCCTTGCATTTATTGTTAGGATTTCATTTCTATTTAAAAGGGAGAAGCTTAGCTTGTAAGGCAAAAAGTTTTGTCTAGTTTTCTAAAAGCTCATGAAGTGTTTAGGAACATTAAATTCCAGCAGCAACCTCCAGCATAGGGGCATGAAGGGCAGAATTTTTAATAAGAAAATTTAGGGATATGTTTAGAGTTTTCCCAATAATGTATAAGACAGCAAGAGATGCTTTAATATTTTCTAAGGTTCTTCTGCATTTTTTTTCTAACCCTTAAACAAGCATGGTTGGCCAATCTGCTGCCATTTACTAGAGCACAGAGGAAGGAGGACACCATGACCTGCAGTGGAAGGATTGCACAGACAACAGGAGTAAAGAAAAGCATGACGTGCAGACTGTTGAAGATGTATGCAATATATTTGTGAGTACTGGGTGACATCATGAGGCATAGAGTAAGATCCAGATATTGGGAACAAGGCTAACAAGGCAGGAGCTGTGGTGCCACAAACCCCAGCACTGGGGAAGGGCTGTGTCCTGTGGCAGTGCATGGGTCAGTACTGGGACTTGGAATGACTCACAGGATCTTTAATAGGGTCAGACTTTGCAGGTGCAGCTTGGGGGAGGAACTGGTGATAGCCCAGTAGGCTGATGAAAAATGGTAACTTGATGGATCAGATCAACTTAAGCTGTGCTACACTACCCAGTGGAACCTGTGATTGAGACTTACTGGAGAAGACACCCTGTGTTGTAGCAAGGTGCAAAGCACTTTGCCTAAGAATCTCCTCTTCCGAGAAAAAGATTAAAAATTTTTACTCTGACACTTAAAGAATGAATTATTGTTCTCTCACTGATCTAACAGCATAGAATTTCGTTTTGTCTCTTTAATACCAATGTCATGTTAGCCATTGGATTCATATTTGTACATGGGAAAAATTTCTCACTGGAAAAAAAAAAAAAGTTGAATATAAAATTTGAGGTTCTGCAGCTGGAGAGGAATAACCACATGCACCACTACAGGCAGGGGCTGACTGCTATGAAGCAGCTCTGTGGAGAAGGACCTGGGAGACCTTGCAGACAGCAAGCTGTCCAGGGGCCAGCAATGCCCTTGTGGCCAAAAATGCCAATATTATCCTGGGATGCACTACGAATAGAATTGCCAGGAGGTTGAGGGAGGTGATCCTGTCCCTGGTGAGGCCACACCTGGAGTGCTGTGTCTGGATTCCTCAGTTCTAGGAAAAGAAGGAGCTACTGGGGGAGCTCCAGTGAAGGACTGTGAAAATTATTAGGGGACAGAAGCATCTCTCTTATGAGAAAAGGCTGAGAGAACTGGACCTGTTTAGCCTGGAGAGAGGATCTTATAAATGTTTAGAAATATCTTAAGAGTGGGTGTCAAGAGGATGTGCCCAGCCGTGTCCATCTTTCCAGTGATTTACAGTGATGGGACAAGGGGAAACATGGCACAAACTGTAACCCAGGAAGTTCAATCTGAATATGAAGAAAATCTTCTTTATGCTGGGAGTTGCAGAGTTCTGGAATAGGCTACCCTGGGAAGTTTGGAGTCTACTTCTTTGAAAATATTCAGAACCTTCCTGGGCACAAATGCTGGACACACACTTTAGCAGAGTGGCTGGACTAGATCATCTCAAGATGTCCCTTCCAATCTCAACTATTCTCTGATGCTGTGTATATGCTAACATATTTTCTCTGTCATAACACACTCATTTTTCTGGGGTTTACATTCATATTAGACATACATTGAGAACTAGTAAGGTGATAATTATGTAAAGTTGTCAGAAAAAAAACCCACTTTTTAAAACAAGTGGGGCTTTAGTTTGGTTTGGTTTTATAAAAAAATCAGATTTTTTCCTTACATTTGTCTTTAAAGCATGTGACAGCATAGATTAGAATTTTCCTTCAGAAAGCCTCTGCTCAGTTCTCATCAAGGAAATATCTTTCCCATAAACAGGAGTCCAAACACATTCATTAGGTGGCAAAAATTTCCTGTGGATTAGTAAGCAGTGTTAGTACCTTCATAATGAGTGTTTTCTAGCTCGGTGCTCAAGCTTTTCAAGAAATGTAAACATGAACAACAACAGGCATTGGTCAATAGTGTCCTCCAGGATATGTATCTACAACATTGATCACACAGCCTTTTATCTCAAGGAAATTTCCTTAAATTATTTCTAAGAGTTTCTTGAGCAATGATATTGGAAAAGTTGAAGCTTTGCTATTGAAAATAGCTAAAAATGAGGGTTGTTTGCTACATTAAATTGATTCCTTGCCCTGAGTATAGCTTTAATCCTCAAAATCCCATTTGGATATATACTATGACATAGTACAATCAGACAATCAGCTGGATGCTCTAGTTTTCCATTTTTGTACTGAGATGGGAGATTTAATTTTTCTGACACATCACATAAAAATAGTATTCCCAACTCTGAACATAGGCTACAACTCTTATTCCCATAAATTAAATTTGAATCTTTCCATATTTTCAGAAATAAAAATTTTGCTGTTTCCATATTCTGTTTTTTAACTGTGAAAATGCATTGCTTCCTAATATTCCTTGACTGTATAGGTTTACAATTGAATTTTTATTGCCAACTTTCTTTATTATTCCCTATCTTCTCCAGCTAATATTTGTATTTTCAATCTGTATTTCATATTAAAAAAGAACATATATCAAAATAGATTACATACTCTCAACAGATTTTTCAGAAATGACTGACAATACAATAGGATATTTGATGGCCTAAATTGACTTAGCATATGTCTCCTCTCTTGTTTTCCAGAAGTTTGGTATTGATACACTTGTTAATGTGAGTTAGGAACCTCCAGTGCTAACTAATGCAAATAAAAGAAAGCTAAAATTATTAAAGAAATAAAGGGGAAAGGAATCTTATCTTTCAGCATTATGCAGCAAACCCCTTTTCACTTACTTTGTTACACTCATAAGTGTAAGCAACAAAATTTGAAATAATGCATTAGCAGGCTGTGCTTGATTGTCAGATAGTGCCTGAGAGGTCCTGGTCTTTTGAGACAGAGAAATTCTGTTAGATATAGTTTCCATGAGAATAAAGAATGAGAGTCTGTAGATAGTCTCAGACAGTGACCAGCCAGCCCTACACCAGAAGCCATGCTACAAATCTCAGTGAAAGTTTTAGTGCTCACTACTTGCATTAATTATAAATGGGTGAACGGCACAAAGTTCTTGTCCTTTCAGTAAAACACAAAATGTCTCTTTTAAGTTAATAACTCGTCCAACCCTACAGCAATTACAAAAGATAACAGTGCCTAACATTTGTAGTTTTTATTGTACGATATTTCTTTAAAACCACAATCTCTGAAATGTCTAGGAATGCTGTCTCTGATAGTGATATGCTCAATAAATCACCTGAATTTACACATACTATTATTACAAACTATAATATGTAAGATTCCATAGAAACTCTCTAAAAAACTTCCTACCCCTAACACTATTATTATGTATTATTAATGTATCATCATAAATCACCAAGCCAACTGAAATGGATGTCATGAGCATAAAATGATAAATTTTAAAATCTAGTCCCAGAGTAAACCATTTATGTTTACCTCAGTAATATATTATGCTCAAAATTACTACATTAATCCTTCAAACTAATTTTTTTGTTACTGGATGTTTCTTCATTTACAGTCTATAACAATTTAACAATGTCAAACTAATACAAAATTCCAGAGATAATGTTACCTTATTTTGGTTTATATTTTATTATGCTTTCTGCCCCCCTTTTTCCCTACCTTCTTCCATCCTTTAGTACTCAATAAACAAAATCTGTGGCATATGTCCCACTATCTATCATTTTGTGACAGTAAAGAATTCATATTCAAGTAGGTATGTCCTGCAGATAACTAGTTTGTGTTGTAGTTCTTCAGTTCTTGCTTCTTTTCTTGTTTTTAGGTTTCTAAACCTGATGCCTTAGTATATCTTAAAGAAAAATATTTGTGGAAATGTCCTTTCTCCCTCCCTCTCTCTCTCTCTCTCCCCCTCCTGATGGACAGTGGTGGAGAGTTTATAGAGCCTAATTGTGAGTGCATCTTCAGGAAGGTTGTCTTTTTAAACATCTTTTTAGGGTTATCTTTACTGCCTCTTACTGAGGAAATCAGGCAAAATAGCATTCAATTTTCTCTATTATTCTAGATGAAAATGGCAGAAACCTTACCTTGTTAAAAGATTAAGAAAGTTGGAGTGAGATGCAAGAAATAAACCATTGCTGGTGAAATTGTAAAGTTTCAATACTATTTAGAGCATTTAGACAGCACTCATTGTGAGATATGGCAACTCATTGACATTTTCACAAGTGTTGTTTATCTGTTGTTGTTGGGTTTGTGTTTTCTTTTTTTTTTCTCCAATCTCCACAAAATGAGAACTTCCTTGCATCCTTAAAAAATCTGAAGTGATAGCCTGCATAACAATTCAGTCAGTTTAAAGTAAATAGGAAATTGCAGCACTAGGGTGTTGATAAGACCACTTGGGACAGAAATGTCAGTGTCTAATACTAAGTGTTAAATTAATTTTAAAATAAATTAAATTAATTTTTACACATAATAATTAACAGATTTATTTATACATTCTCAGAGGTCTCCAGTACGTGGGGATTAAGGATAGCAAATCAACAGGGGAATGAAAGCATCAAATTCAAATCGTTGCAATTTTTAGAGTTGTATTTGTTATATGAGCACAGACACTCTGTGTTGTTTGTGCAGTAAGGGAAAGGATGTGAGCAAGGACATGCTTGATGAGGAGAATAGATTTCTGTTGCAAAACTCTTCACTTGACATTTCTGCATATTATCAGGTCTGGAGAGCTGCTCCTACTCACTGCAAGGTTTGAGCTGTGAATGCAGACAGTACAGAGTAAAGAAGTTTTATGCTGTGCATTGGAGATTTTTATTCCTTCTCTCACGGTTTGTGTTCTGGAGGTGCAGATAAGCCTTCATTAGGGATTAGGGTGCCATTTACCTTGGCATTGTACAGCTTAAAGGAAATATATTCCTTTGCACAAAGAGTTAATTTAAACATTGGCAACCTTTAAGATACGTTTGTTCATGCCAAAACCAAGTTTACAAATGGATACTTTATTCACATCAGATACAGCTGGGAAGGTAGTTCTGTTGTGTATATTTGGGATACAGATGGCTACTCATTGYRCAGCTATTTACTGCTTCTATTTACATATATCTGCCATTATTTACCAAGGTGTTAAATTCTATCTTTTTGTCTTTTTATTTTTTTTTAAACCACATTGTTTTATTTTTCAGAAAATTCTGCTTTCTGTGAATGTCTTTCCTGTTTTCCAATATTCATAATTTAAATAAAACATTTAATTGTGTGCAAACATTCATTTTGTATTGACTTCCATGCATTACTTACTTTGTTACATAGCTGGTCAACTAATTTCTCCCTTTTCCATTCCTAAATGAAGACTCATTATTATGATTTTTAAAATACAGGAAGCGAGGAAAAGTAATGAATAACAAATTATATATATAAACTACGGCAAGACTTTCAGAATTACTTCCACCTATATCAATCTTTACTGCATCTGTCAATAGAACAGAAGACCACTATTGGGACAATATGTTTTGTTTCAAGTCCCCAAAATTACAAGACTTCCAGCTGTTCAAAGTACAGCCAAAAATATAATATTAAAAGAAATTTTCAAAATCTGATACCTGCTTTTCACTATTGATTTTAATTTTTTGGAATGACCTACAAAAAATGAGTAGTGCACTTCACTTTTCACATTTTTTGTACAAGCAGGGAGTTAGTGTACTAAGATTATTACTGATTTCACCTCCACACCCCAAACTCCTAACTTAACTTTAAAAACAAGCCTCTAAAAAAGTAATTTAAACACTCACATCATGTTTGATTTTAAGCGGGAAATAAGTTTTGATTCTTATTTATTTGTTGCCTTCAACTCATTAGAGGTAATTAATATATTATTTTCTATTGAATGTGCCATTCTACAACACACTTTGATTGGCTTAATCATTTTGTCACTCTGATGAATATTCCGTTATTATTTGATCTTCTTCCAGGGAATAAATCTTCCTGGTAATATATAGGACTACACAGCCACAATACTCTAAAATGTACTAAACCAGTTTTAACAGTATCTTTTCATAGGGTTTTGAATGCTGCCATTTACATCTACTCCTGCCTGAAATAATTGCTTGTTATTTAACAGTCCCTTGAGCCCACAAATGGAAATATTGGCTTACTGCTAAAAGCTGACAGTTTTTCAAGCCTCTTCAAGGGATACACATTTTTTCTTTCTTTCGTTCAACATTTTTCTAGTGTGCTATACTTTCAGCTTTTTACAGTATGCTATATTTCAACTATATTGTTTTCTATCCTGCATCTATTCTTTGTAATAGCTTTCCGTGCCTAATCATTCTAGATGGAAGACTGGTCATGATAACACAATTTCCTTTTCAATAAAAGTTTTCAGGAAATAGAAGGTGCTGAGGGCTTTTATTTTTTTGTTGCTTTTAATATTTTATTAGAATTGTTCTTTATAACATTAAAACAATTTTAGCAGTAAGACAATGTGCAGATGTTATTCTTCTAAGTATGAAATGCACACACATTTTAACATGTTCTTCCCAAAATGACTCAGAAAAAAATTACTGTTATACAGCATAAATTTCTTATAACTCGGGATTTGCTAAAAATTAATTGCTACATTTTGCTGTTTTCCCATGAATGTAAAATATTAGGGTTTGATTTTGGATGACAAAATTTCCCTTCCCTTCCCTTCCCTTCCCTTCCCTTCCCTTCCTTTCCCGGAACCTTCCCGGAACCTTCCCGGAACCTTCCCGGAACCTTCC
>PYHW01010271.1:3068016-3085321 GCA_013186435.1 Turdus rufiventris
TTTTTTCTTTTTTCTTTTTTCTTTTTTCTTTTTTCTTTTTTCTTTTTTCTTTTTTCTTTTTTCTTTTTTCTTTTTTCTTTCTTTTTTTCTGTTTTCTTTTTTCTTTTTCTTTTTTCTTTTTTCTTTTTTTTTCCTTCCCCCCCCTTAATTTTCCTATTTTCTTTAATTTTTCTTTTTTCTTTTTTTTTCTTTTTTTTTCTTTTTCTTTTTTTTTAAATTATAATTTTCTTTTTTTTTCAAAGACTTGTGACTGAAAAAAGTACTGGAGACGCCTAAGAATAACATTTATTTCTCTATAATCCTTAGAGAAAAAAACCCAATAAATAAAAGAAAAAATAGGTCAAGTATGTGGTCCATTAAATAATATGATATCTTAGTCTCTGAAAATGATTTATTTGCTTTCCTTTTTAAATTTTTCATCTAACTCATTGTTTTTTACCTTATTCTAAACATAAATAGCATTTTCACTGTCTTGTCTCATTACTTCTCATCTGTAATCAAAATTTAATTATGAACAATCACTGCTTATTTTTGAGTCATATTATGGTGAAACATCATGAGTGAAAGACTGTCTCTCTAGGTGTTTGTCATTGACTTCGTTGTAGTAAATTTTCACCCTCTGGCAGAACAGCCTGTAGTTTTACAAGATGGCTACTTTGACAGACAGTGTGATTATGAGGAAAAAGTGTCTTGGAAAATTATTTTCTGGAAACTACAAGGTTGTCCTGATGTTGGACCCATCACTGAATGACAGAGTAGAAGTTGTGTGGACACCATATATATAAAAAATTACTGTTTCTGTGTGAATACAATTGTGTGTAGGGCACTTTTTTTGGTACAGATAGAGTATTTGCACCTGACAGTTGTTGAAGTTATTTGAGATTCTGAAAATTCATGCAGAGAACATCCAAAAGCTACTCTAGTTCCTAGAAAATTAAACTTTTAACTTGCAGTCCTGATGGAGGTCTATAAAGTCCTCTTCTTCCATCATTATGAGTTCTTTCTGAGTTAGGAATGAAGGTGTCTGAAATACTGAATAATATGTTGATGTGATTGGTGCATTCATGGGCAATCCTAGTCTTTCAAGAGATTCAGAAGAACACCAGGAAATATGTAAAACAAGATTAAGTGATGTGTTTAAAACTAATCTTAAATTTAAAATAGCTAGGGTGGGATTGAAGCTCTAGTTAAAAAATACTAAGCTCAACTATTTTGGTCAAACAAATTATTGTGGATGTTAGATATTTTTTTTTAATGAATGTAATAATTCAACTTTGAAAAATCACCATTACAGAGACATTTATTGACCTTCATATCCTTATTTTCCTTTACACCTCCAAATTTGTGCTGGAATTATTTCATTTCTCTATGTCTTGTTAGCATTTCTCTTACTTCATAGTAGGTAAAAACTAACCTTAATCCCAGATGTTATCTTAACTAGCTCATGAGTTTGTTTGATCCAAAGAATTTTCCTTCTAATAACTTTGGCAAGTTCATTATCAATAGATTAAACAGAGGAAACTGAAGAAATGTGTTGGTGTTGCAACAGATACAGGAGGCTCAGTAACTTCATGATTCCTTTCCCTCTATTTATTGTAAGCACCCCTAGAAAACTGAAAGCCCAGAACAACTCAAATACATTTAATACCTTGCTATGTACCATTTCCACATCACTCTGAAATCCATTATCTAATAAATTACTCAAGGAAACATAATGTTATATTCTCTTTTCTCTTAAGAAGGAATCAGAAATGTGAGAAACACTTGGCTGCAATCATCTTATTCAGTGCATGTCCTAAGTTCAGCAGCACAAAAAGAGCACGTCATTCTGATGATCTCTCTGTTGTTCTCTCTACCTGGGTGGCAGCAAATCCACTCCAAGGCCAAATGCTGGCCCTATTCTTCCAAGTGTTGAAAGAACTAGGCCATGACTGCTTCATACCTGCTGCTCACTCTGCCCCAGTGTGGCAGCTGTAGTCTTTGTGACAGACGGAGACCAGGGTTAAGATCTTGGCAACTGCCTTTGTCTGCTTTACAGACAGAAAATTTCTTTTCATTGAAAATTAGAATAAGTTCTGTACTGTGGCACCTTACAAGTGAAAGTGAAGATCCATCACTTTTCATTTGCATAGATGGAGCCACCTCTGAGTGACCCAACATTATTCCCTTGGAGAGTAAGACAAGGAAAAAACAGGCTACGTTCAGATGATGTAAGCAGAGTGCTTCATTTCAGTCCTCTGACTGCTTTGTTATAAAAGACTTTTAGTCTTTTAGCTGAGATTCTGTTCTGATGGATTTAAAATATACTCAGAGATTAGATAAAATACCTTAGATAAACTGCTTAGGCTTCCATTTAATTTTCATACCAAACATACTCCTGCAGCAAAATACATTCCACCGGGAAATTAGTTCCTCAAGACGAAAAGCATGCTGTGGCCTTTAGCTGTTTCCCAGTTTCATCTTTTCATTGCCTTTCAACCCACTAAGCTCCAGATCCATAGAGTTTCTTTACCACTCTTAGCTATATTCTTTATTACAGATATCTTTAAGTTTCTGCTTGCTCTCACCTGACTCTGTCACAGTATCTTGTACTGAGTTACACTAATTTTATAAAATATGTTCATGTAAACAAAAGTAAAGACAACTTTCTCCATTAATTCTACTTAAAATAGTATTTCCTTATATGTACCTTGCTCTCTATGTTGTTTCTTCATTTCATGCCAGTTCATCATTGTAAACATAGTTTAAACAGGTCTACATTTCTGCAGCTTGTAAATTTTTTAGCTGTTTTCAGGAAAATCTTGAACCTCAAGTGGTTTTTTTCCTAACAGAATGAACCACAAGTAATAAAGGACTTCATCTGCTTTTGTTGTGTCTAACATGTTTCAGTAACTTTCTAGCATGTCAGAAGTTAGAGGAATTTCCAAATTCAATATATCAACAATGTACAAGCATAACATGGACCCTTGCAGGGAGGGGAGGAGGGGGGGGTCCTGTCTTTCTTGCATGTGTATCAAGTCGTCTCATTTTAAGACTTAGTGAGTTTTTCTCAAGCCCTGTGACTGTTCATTTATTCACAGCAAATAAATTACTTCTTTCTTATTGGGAATTTCAATTTAAGCAGACAGTACATTGCCTTAGTTTTCAGTTGCTTTCACTATTTTTACATGACATAATCTGTCATCAAAAATATATTTACGTTTGTTATATCATCAGCTGCCAGGTTTCCTCTATACTCTTTTGCATGTGAGAAGGACTGGGGGTACCTACCTCAGCTTAATTAACTCCACCTGGCTTGAGACGCTCCCTTTCAACAATCTGCCTCAATGCCATTATACAGGCACAGCAGGAGAAAGCCACAAATCTAGTGAAATTAAATCACTCTCCATAGAAACATCTTGAACAATAGCATGAGAACATGGAGCCAACCAATCGTGTTCAGGCACATGGAACTTGCAACAAAGACAAGTGTATGGCAGCAGCAGCAGCAGAAACTAACAGGAAAAAAGAAAAACATGCTAGCTTCGAAATAAAATTTATTCTCTAGCAAAAGAGTTCATAATTATTTCCACTCAAATCTTTATTCCCCCCCAAGAAGTTGCAAGAAAGTCATCACCAGTGCTTGAAGAGAAAAAAAGTAGTGAAGTGTCTCACCTTTTGCAAATGATATGTACCTCAGGTATGATCAAGCACCACTAAAGGGCTACACTGTCCGTAAGAGGGCTCGGAATGTCAGGGTCAAGTCTCCACTCTTACTAAATCAATGCCATTTTTTGTGTTGCTTTCAGTGATTCAGGAATGAAGAAGAGCAAACATAGATGGTATTTTTCTAGTTTCACAACGAGAGGAAGAGGTCTTATCCTTCTAGGAGGAGAATGCTACTGTGGGTTGCAAAAAAATATAGAAGGAGTATGCCCCGGTATTGTGTTAGTTTTAAAAATGGTTTTCATAAATCTGATTGCAGAATAAAAGAAGAAAACATTTTCAAAATTAATGACCAAACTTGAATTTTTTTCTTTGAAATAAGTATATAAACTTCCAGGTTCCAAAGCCACGTTTCCTTAAGGTACAGTGAGCTGTTTAACATCTATACACACACACACACACATACAGAAAAAAAAATTGGGAAAAAAGGAAGATTTTGGCCAGTAAGATACATTAAAGGCCAAATTCTGCCAGGCTTCTCACAGTAATGGCCTCAGTAAGTAGGACATTACTGTTCCAGTAATCCTATTGATCTCACTAGGACAACTTCAGAGTAAATTCTGGTCAATACAAGCAGGTTGGTAGATTTTGCCTCTAAATTATCATCTTCCTTACATTCTATCTCAATAGGTCAGTACTGTTCCTTGCCAAATGTTTGAGGCAATAATTTGTAAAATTTTGCTTTGCTAAATTCTCAGAGCAGTAAATACTGTGAACCTTATTTTGCAGCATACACTTCTAATTGCAAAATTATAGTCTTTTGGAAGGTGTCCATTAATATAAAAAATTGTTATTTTATGTCTCTACATCTTCATGCCAGCAGAATCCTAAAAGGGAAAAGGATGAGAGGTACATGTTTTCCAAAAGATCTCTGCAAGTAATTTGTACCTCAGAGTACAAAATTATTTTCAGTATCCTGTTATCATTTTTTTTCATATTCTTTTATTATGTTGTATGTGCTCATATGTTTTAAAAATCATCTTGATTTTGGAGTGATATTTTATCCCTTGAGGGAAAATCGCAAATTTCCCTCAAGGGATATCACAGCTACAAATATACCATCAACCAAAATCTTATATCTATAACCTAGAAATTGCAAGATAGTGAATGCTGGGCTCAATAAATTTAACTTTTCAATGTTTATGAAATGCAGACATCATAAATGAGTAAACAGCTGAAAGAAAGCCTGCTTTAAATGAAGGAAAGGAAAACATCAGTTTTAGTTCAGCTCTAGTAAGAGCTCTCAGAATCAGAGTGGCACAGAATCACACAAGAAAAATTTATACATTGCTCAGCTGAATGTATGTAAAGATGTTAATTTGACATCAATTAATTAATTTGTAACAGAATTTTTATCAAGAAGCTTAATAGAATTTTTTAAGCTAATGTACAGCAAATTGCATGAGCAGTCATTCTCTATCTATTACTAGTGTAATGAAGGAAAGGGTTTTACAAAAATATTTATATTAAATCTGGTATTAATATCTGTTATGTTTTGTAGTTGTGTATTGCCTAAGGCCTATCTCTTCTGCACAGTTTCCTTTGCCTGAGTGTTCTTTTGCTAATGTCAAATCATTTAAGAAAACACTGAAACATGTGCAATGTACCTACATGAATAAATTGAATATTTAATGGTTCAATGCCCTGACCTTTGAGATTACAATACAGGACAACGAGCACACTTTGCTAAACATGGAGGTGAGTGGGTATGCATATCCTGAGTGAAATCCTTCAGAAGGGAGAAGAAAAGTCAAGTTAGAACAAATACTCTAGTCCCTGAAGGCCTGTTGCTGAAATCAAATTATAGGCTTGGACTATCACAACTCATTCCTCAAAAAAAGTCTTCCTGCACAAGAATATATCATCCACTTGGATAAACAAGTTACAAAGAGCCAAGTGTTAAGCAGTGAAGTGTCAGTCAGGCAAAGTGGGTTTCTCAGATGCACACACATGCAGCCTGCACACAGATTACATTCACTATCTCACCCCTGGGATCCTATTACACAACTCATATTTGCCTTAAAGTGAAAACTTGCCAGCAAATTAGTTTTTAAGAACAACTAATGCTGCAAGACTCTCTTTTTACAAGCAATTGTCTGACTACACTAGAAACCCTAACTCTTCTTATCAGGACAGAGTGTTATTTTTTAATGTACCAAATCTGCCTTCAGAAGATTGTAAGCGCTTAGAACCCTAAAAAACTATATATTGAACTGTTTTCATAAAGAAAAAAATAAAATTAGGTTGGACTTGTCCAGTAGGAGTCATTGTCAGTATCAGAACTTTACTTGTGATACAGTTCCATAAAGTTACATTAGTTGAAGACTTATAAATGTTGTGCGTTAAGTCATACTGCATGTGTTATGTATCACACAAAATTGTTTTCATGGACTGCAATCTCACCTCACACAATGCATCCTTCTTTTATCTATTTGAAGAAGGAATACTTTATGCTTTTCTGAGTTCTACAAATTAGTATGCTTTCTGAAGAACAAATTATAACAAGCCAGTTAGTGTGCTTGTTACCCTGAGTGTGAGGAAAATGTACTTCAGACTATATTTCCGTATGATTGCTAAAATCATAAAATCATATAATTATGGAATCACAGAATGGTTTGGGTTGAAAGGGAACATTATCTTACTCCAACTCCTCTTTCTTGGGCAGGGACATCTTCTAGACCATGTTGCTGAATGCCCCATCCAAAATGTTCTGTTCTTGTAAGTCCCCTGCAGGTGATGGAATGTTGTTATAAAATCTCCACCAAAGCCTTTGCTTCTCCATGTTGAACAACCCCTACTCTCTCAGCCTGTCCTCATAGGAGAGGTGCTTCATCACTCTCTTCTAAACCCACTCCAACAAGTCCACGTTGGTCTATGTTGGGGTTCCCAGAGCAGTAATCAGGTGGGGTCTCATGACTGGAGTAGAAAACCATAGAATCTCTTTCCCTTTCCAGCTGGCCATGCTAGTTTTGATACAGCCCAATATATGTTTATCTTTCTAGGCTGCAAGTGCACATTGCTGTCTGATGTTGACCTTCTCCTTAACCAAATCTTTGAAGTTTCCAAATTCCCTCTCCTCAAGGCTTCCGTCTATCCATTTTCTCTCCAGCCTGTGTTTGTGCTTGGGATTCCTCTCTTTGGCTCCTTGACTGAATCAAGACACAGTGATGACAATTTTATCAGTCATTCTGTTTGTTTATTCTACATTCCCTGCTCTCAGTCATGCTTTACATCTTTGTGTTCGGCCATTTTGTCACAGTGAATTTGCCCATGTGATAACCATCCTAACCCTTTCACTATGAAAAGAAGCTATTGATCAGTGCTGATTAAGAACAAATATGCAGCAGTAAGAAAGTTAATGAAGATGGGGAAGTAGCAATACAGACATTATGCAAAAGAATATTTCCATCTGTAAAGAACATCACCTTTATTTTTATTTCTAACCAGGTACTTCAGAGTTATGTTCTGCATCTCGTTTCAACCACAACATTAGTTTGATCCAAGCTTTCCGTACAAGAAAAATATTTTTTTCAATGTTTTTATGTTAAACACAGAAGACACAGACATACTACATGACATCAAGTACTCTGACTGATGTAGGATTGTCCTGAAGTAGTCACAAGTCTGGTGAGTGTCTGGGCAGAGTCATTCACTTTTGTGTCTTCTCTCCAGACTTCTTTCATTTTCAGAGCAGAAATTTGACACCATCAAACCAGTCACCTTGCAAAGCGGACCAGAAAGATTATTATGTAAGTTGGTCATTCTATTTCTTCTTTCTGTGTGTGATTCCCTGTTGTTGTGTGCATCTGGGCCCTGTCAGGGTGGAGAGATTGTAAAGCATTATCCTGAGACCCTATCATAGATAACAGGATGTCCTTGATTCTGATGGCCACGTCTAAATTCTCTCTAAAATCTCTCACGGGGAAAAGGTTTTCAAACTGACTAATGTAGCTTTTCTGCACTCAGAGATGCAAAACAAATTTTGGCCCTGAGAAGCCAATGGAAAAGATGGATATGGAAAACATGATGTGTAACTACTCTTTACTAGGTACTTAAGGTGCCTCTCTTTACCCCACTGCTACTCCTAGAACTCAGACAAAGAGTAAGGATTTTGTAAGAAATAAAATGTTTATTGTTATTTAATCATTGCCCAAGATATTTAATACCTAATAAATATGTCAGGAAATATTTGTAATTTCCTGACACGTAGCTAAACTTCTAGTTTAGCAATAACAATAGACCATCAAAAGCAGACATTGGTGAGAATATCTTCTGCACAAAGAGTGTTAGGAAAGACTACTTTAATCTTACCTTTATAGGGCTCCACTTCATGTGAAAAATATAGGGAAATAACAATAAAAAAAAGTGTAAACTGGTTAACATGTTTTATAATGAAGTTCCTAAGCATGTACTAACATTTAGATTTCAGATAATATTTTTTTAAATTCCATGTGGTTATTAGCATCATACTTGTTGGAGGTTTCACTATTATATGATTGATCTTTATGATTTTTCAGATACTGCTTAAACCTCCGCATGTTTTTCATAATAATTCTTCCATCAAAACATACTACATACTGCAACTGACCTTGAATCCATCTTCTCTGAAATCTTCCCTCTGAAGGGTGCAAAATGGTGAGAAGACACGTTAGAAGACATAGCCTATGCAATGATACATTTTTCCTTCTTTCTCCCCTACCACACATACTGCAGAACAAAAATGTGATCACAAGCATCCTCTGGGACCTATTCTTGGCAATCCAGTAACCAGAAAACAGCAATTTCATTTTATAAAATAATGACAGTTATAATGACGACAGCAGTAAAGACAGCAACAATATTAATGAAGATGTATGGCATTTAGTGTATGTCAAGTACTAACAGATCACGGTTAGGTGGCTTTAAAAACTGCCTGGGAGAAGTTAGACTAATCCTTTCTCATTTAAAGTGGAGTCTTCAGTGTTAGTTTTCTTCCTACAGAAGAAACACATATTTTTATCTTCTGTATATCTGTAAAGTACCTGAAGGATTTTTACCATCACAGTACTTGTGATCCATCAACCAATCAACAATAAAAAACAATTCCTGTAGTATTTAAGAACCTCTCTTCTTTCACATATTTATTCCAGTCCAGTCTGCTGTCTCCTGAGGTGTAGGTAACCACCTCATAAGGTATCAGGAAGCAACAACCCAATTAGCACTGGAGATCATCCCTGTCTCAACAGTATCTGGGAATCCTTTTGGCCAACAGCCTACACCTCTTCAGTCACCATTCCCCCAAGCCATGGCTGAGACCAAGAAGCTGACCCTAGAAAACTTGTTAAACCAGCATTTAGCCTTTCAGATTGCAACTCAGCTGAGTGGGCTGGGGGTGGGGCAGGAATTAAGGACATTGTTGGAATGAATAAGGTAATGGGTACACTTACCACTTTCCTCAAACTTCTTATAGCTCTGGACTTCTTCGTTAGGATCAGTCATTGCATTAAATCCACGTATTAAAGAGAAAATAGAAACCACAACACAGTTCTTCATCCCAATCATTAATATTTTCACACTTAGTTTTGCAATTTCTCCCAGTACAGTGTTCTCGCAATGGGAGAAATTATTCATATACTAGTATTGAAAACAAAAATACTTGAAATTCTTGAGGAAATAATTTTGAATGGGTCACCATTTCTAATAAAAACTGTTTACTAAATGAATATGTATACTTCTGCATGAGAATAAGTTGTTCATTGTATGTAGAAGACATATGAAAATAGAAAATTACTCTGGGGTTAACCACAAGTAAGACACTCAAATAAACAGCAATTCTGTTGTAACTTCAGATTTTTTTTCCTCCAAATCTCTGCTTGCTGGAAGCCCCTGTTCTTATATCCCAGAGATAAAGTTCGAAATCCTGGTCTGGAAGGCTTCACAACTCCCATCAGTTTCAGCAGATCCAGAGCTGATCTTGGTTCTCTAACAAGGGATCTTGCATTCTGCAAGATTAAATAGCACGTGGGTGTCTGTTGCTCACATACTGGATATGACCCAAAGCTCACTAGAGTTAAAAAAAAAAAAAAAAAATTGATGTTGTTAACCTTAATGGGCTTTGGATCAGCCTGGAAATGCACAACACCTGAAATATTGTGTGAAGGAACTGTAAAGGATAAACATATAGATTTCACTGTTGCACCATGAATTTTATTCAAAATATCTCAAATGTATTGTTTTGCATTAATAAAAAAAAAAAAAGAAAAAAATAGCAAGACATTAAAAATTAGTATTTGTATAATTGTCCTCTATGTCAACATTTTCTGTAAAGCAAGTGAAGTGACCAGTGTCAGCAAAGCAATGTATTAAAACCTATCTCTTACTGATTCAGACTGGTTTTTGCTACCCCTGGGGACTCTATTTGTGTCTGTCAAGAACATTTCCTCCTGACAGCTCCTGATTTTCAACAGGGAGGGGAAAAGGCAGAACTAATGGATGTGAATGAGCTTAAAAGCTAGTGAACTTATCAATCACAGAAAACAACTGTATTTTGGGAAGGAAATAGAGGTACTTTGGCAAAAAAAAAATAAGTCAATAGGTATTTTTTTTTTCTGACACTGATAACTATGATCAGGTTTTGGTAAGACTATTTTTGGTCTCATAGCACTTTTGTCAGCATTGATTATCACATAAAATTTTTCATGCACTGCATGAAGTACTTCACATACAGCATTATAAGCAGGTCAAATTCAGAGGTCCCGGTTAAGTTTTAACTATGATAAAATGTTTTTTTCATTCAATAGGAGCTTGTTTCAATAACAACTGAACAAAATCGAATGAAGCCTTGGGATCTGAACCAAAGAATCCAATTATATTTACACAGTTTTTGCACAGCTAGTCTATTATTGTTGAGCTGGGTGAGTGCTCATGAATGCGTTTGAAGGCTTGCATATTTTGCATCAGAAGGAATCAGATATCACACTGCTTTTCCTAAGCAATACTCTGACTGCGCTTTCCATAAGACTTACACAAATGTAGTGAAAAGGAAACTCTGGTCTACTACTGTTACTCAAGTTATTTTTCATGCAGTTCTTGCTCTTACTCAGATGTTATAAACAAATATTGACAGAAATTACAGTTATGATGGCTTGGAAAATAAGATGGATTCTTTTTAACAAATGACCCCAATTGTACTTAATATAGTGAGAACTTTCTCAAACCAGACTTCAGATAAAATGTTTTAAGATTCAGAAAAGGCTAAAAAGTAAGAGTCAATAAATGCCAACTTTTTACAGCTATAATTAGTTTAATTGCCAAACAAAATAATTTTGAACTATAAAACTTGATACTTCCAAGAAAAACGTCAAAATAAGGCATTCTGACAATTTTCCAAGCTTATCTCCCTAGTGTTCAGAATTGATAGAGATAATTAAAAAAAGGTTTGGCAAATCAGCGTTGTCAGTGGAAAATACATGATGAAAAAAAATTCAAACTCCTTAATATGCAATGATATATTATCTCTACATGTCATAAAACTCTGTGAGATTCCTTATTTGTGTTTTAAGGCTTGACTGTCATCAAGTGGAGGCATTTTCCAGAAACTTCTGAGGGAAATCTAAGTGCTCAGTGAGAGGCTTGCAATTTCTTCTCCTTTAGAGCTGGCACATTTGGTGTAAGTTTTTTAACCTGAGCATTCTGGATGCAAATTAATTGTTTAGCAGGTATTTGTCAGTGGGTTATGTTTATTGACATTTACAAAACTTTTTACCTCAGCTGAAATAGGCTTGCTCTATCCCATTTTCAGAAACCAATGCAGCCTTATTTCCCTGGCTGCACTCCCTGGACTAGACTCTTTCTATAGGCCCTGAGGCTGAAGTGTGTTTTACAAAGCAGAGCCCTGATTTACAGCCCTCTCCCTCTATTTTTTGCCTGTGGCTGTCATAACTTAGATAGTGCTTTGAAGTGGATCGTTTGCTACTGGCTTATTAGCTCATCTATTTTCTTTTTCTGTGTACATGCTCCTTATGATTACCTTCAGCATTATAGATACAATGCTAACTCGTTCTTAACACACTCTTTAATTACAGCCCACATCCAACTCCAGAGTAAGGCTTTCCAGGTGAGTTAATATTCACACGAATGCAGAAGCAGGCAGCTGAGCCTGCCTCAGTAGTTACTGAAGAAGGGGAACATTTTCATCACTAGACATGAATGAATTCCTGGGTACTGCAGCTGAAAGTGGTCTGTCACTACAGGAGGCAGAGGGGAAGGCAGACATCAGGGTTGCAAGCTCACAACTGGGAAGGAAAAGACAAACTGGGTTTGCACAGAGCTGCCCTGATTAGTGCATCTTTTTGTTTCCTCATCCTACTATAAACTTCTAATCTCTCTTAAAATCTTCCTGCAGGGTGGCAAGTAAGAGGCTGAGAGGCCCCAAATTCACAGCATGGCTATAATGACCTTGCTCTTGAATGATTTATCTTTGAAGCTCAAGTTGACTACGTCCTACTGCTTTTCTTACCAACAGTCCCCTGTTTCTGAATTCTACATCTTAAAGTCCTGATATGTTCAGAGAAACCCAAAGTGCTGTACTTTGCTGGTTTCTCTATTTTCCCTCAGGGTAAATTAAAGTGCTACCCCCCTCCATGCAAAGCCAGTAAAGTAAGCTGTGTAATAGATGGACGATGGGGAACTAAGTCAGAAGAATGAAAAAATAATTTAAAAAAAAAAAAAGTGTGAATTAAATTTTCAGGGAGGAAAAGAAGAGATAAATAAACAGCAGAGAATTGTTTCTGTTCTTATACTGGAAATGTTTCCTGTACACAATGACCTTTTAGTCTTTCAACTTCTACTCTCCAGAAATCCTAAGTTTTTGCTTTTTTCCCCCCATCAGTTCAAAAACACCTATTTTTCTCTTCCTCAGAACACCCCTGGATGTGAAGTCAAGCTTCTTTTTTTCTCTCCTTGTTTTCAGTCAAGCCCTCCAAGCTGTTTCACTCCTGCTGAACGGATGTTTCAGAGCAAGAATAGTCCTGCTGAGACTAAGTGAGATGTCATGCTGGGGACAAAAACTGGGGAGACAGACAGACACGCATATATCATGCCCATGCATTCACACACACATTCATATGGATCTCAGTACAAGTAAGAACAGTCCCATACATTTCAGGAGATGCAAAATGTACAGAAATACATTTCTGTGCCCAGAAATCACTGAGCATATTGTGACGTTCAAAAGGACAGAAATGTCAGTTTTCTTATAAAATAAGCAAGGTTTTGTGGTGAAAGGCTTAGTGTTCCTGTTATCTATGGGTTACTGGTCAGTTAGTGATAGCAGGCTATGTCCAGAAAACACCTGGCAAATGTTACTGTCAGGATTTTCAGTGTACCCTCAGGCTTATTATTGACCTTTACTGTTGAACCCATTAATCTAAATGCGTCCCACAGACAGCACTACAAACATTACAAGTGGAGGTTCAGATTAAGGAAAATATTAGTCACTTTCACTTATTTGTGAGATCGAATTGAAGTATACAGTAATTAATAGCCACTAAGACTATTTAGACTAGCCTTTGCTTTTAGGCCTGGGTCTTATCGTTTTTCCCACCATTAGGTGAAATTTATATTCATTTAAGGTTTCTCCAAACTAATAAACAAGACTTCCTGGTTTCTAGACACAACATTAAAAGGTTGCGGACTATTTTTATCTCTGTCCTTTTAAGGCCACGTTTGCCAGTTACTGTGCCCAAACAAAAATACAAAGCCAGGAATGTATATTGAGAGAAATCCAACATTCCAGATGAATCAAGAAGGTACTAAAAAGAGTCTGTTTGAAAGTGTGTGGCCTAAATCTAGTTACCATAAGGATATTTTCAATTTGTTTCTCTCTTCCTATAACACCTTTTTCTGTTTTACTATTTTTTTTATTATTTCATAACTACTAGATTTCTATCCTATTGGTTTCTCCTCCTTTAAAAGGGTCAGCATTTTGTAAAGTACTTTAAATTTGAATGGCATCTCTTGCCTGTGTTGAATAAGTTTTGAAATAATGTGAATGAAAGTGTTAAGTTTTGCAATTTTAGTGAGAGCTCTCTCATTAACACAGTAGCAACAACAGTAAAACTAGAAAAGACAGATTTGTCACACTGCACCAGATGATATTCTGTATCTACAATTAAAATATATCACTGTGTATATTTATTTATTTATTTATTTATTTATTTACATTCTACTATGTGACCTACCATTCGTTGCTGTAGTAATTTTCAACATCAGGAAATTATATTTTCTGCTTTGGGGTATTTGCAAAAAGAATTTTTCTTCCTCACTTAATGATAACATAGAACTTGAAAAACAAAATTCTCTGAGAACTAGTTATACTTTTCTGAATTTATAACAAATGGGTTTGTTTTAATTAATTGAGATTTCCCCCCCCCCCCACCCCCGATTATTATGGCTTTGTAGTAAGTATTGTATGATATTAACATGGTTATAAACCAGGATATGGCATCCCCTGCCTAAAAATATTTAAAACAAACATTGTACATGTGAGAAAGAAAAAGCGTGTTCTCTAACAAATTGGGACTCTGCATTACAGCTTTAATTCAGCTGTTCACAGCTACATCAAAAGCAGTTGGAAATGAAATGTATAATACAGTTCAGGAGTTAGGAAGTGGAGTGGTGATTACTGAATCGAGATAAAGCAGGAGACTTTATTCCCCTTTTTCACATCTTTGTAACTGAGACTAAGAGGGGAATGTATATTGACTCTATACTGAGTTTTTTAACATAGTATACTGAAGTTACTTTACTGATGGCAAGTAAACTTGATATACATACCTTTCAGTTTAAAATATGAACACATGAATACATGTATGAATGCATGTTTTGTAATGTTAACGTAATAGACAATAGTTATTTCCTGTGAATTTTAGCCCTTTAAAATCTGCATCTTTATAGCCTCCTGCAGGGACAATTGTGTAGCAGCTAACCAGGGAAAAAAAAGCTATTATCAGATCGATGTTTTCTCAGTCATGGAGATTTTAAAACCACGCTCTTAAACTGCATGAAATTAAATCTGTCAAGATCAAGAAGTATTGCATGTGTTTTATATTTTTGGAAACTGTAACAAAACCAAACTGAAATGCCATTTAGTATTTCACCAGCTACTGACTTAGCATGCTACAGAAGTTGATGTTTTGCATTATTTTATTTTGAATGAAGGATTTGAAGCAAAAAGAACAAGAGAGATGTAAGAAAAGCTATCTAGTTGAAAAGAAAAAAAATATTGGCCTTTTTTGTAATTGTGACATCCATGATCTCTACAGATAGTGATATGATGAAATGAAGACTGGAAAAGAAGAATAAAAATGCCAGGAAGAAATATTCCAAGTTGTAAATAAGTTTTGGCACAGTTAAATGAGAAAATCATGATGCATGAAAATCACTCCACAGAATATGAATACCATGTGTTAAGTTACAGCATTAAATGCTAACAAAAACATGTAGCATTGCAAAATGATTCATAAGTTCTTGGCTATATGGTAATTATGTTGCTACTGTAAAAGATGACAGACTAACATCAACTTACAAGAAAAATTATGTCAATGCAAAATTCTCTTTCATTTAGAGACATATAATATTAGGAAAAGTAAAAATTAAAGAATATTAAACACATCCCTTTCGGTCATATAGGCTTTGACAACTCTTTCGTACCACAGTGTTTTTTGTGTCTTTCACTCCAGTGACTCAGAGACAACAATCACTCCTACAGCAGACTTGATAATCCTTTGCTCTCTCAGTGTTTTGAGCTTTTCACACTAAATCTTTACTTTAAGTGGTAAAGTTTCCATCTCTCTCCAGCTGGTGCTGCTAGTCATTCCCCAGACCTAAAGGCTCTCACTTTTTAATGTGCGTGCACTCCACTTTTATCTATCAAACAGAGACTACACCTGCAGAAACAATTATTGCAGACTATAGAATAGATTTGTAGAGCAGAACAGCTGATGCCAAGGACCTGATGACCACAGAGAGATAATATGGAGTGTTTTTACTTCAGATTGATCCTCATCTGTCTCCAAGGGTCCAAATGCCCATCTGCAGATGAAATGTCCCAGGTGAGCTTCCCAGCGTTTACTTCTTCATTGTTTCATCTACAGTGAATCCAATTCCAGCACCCTGAGACCACTCCATTACATGACTCCACCTAAGTGTGGAAAAGCAGAAGTCTTGATTTAAAAATGTACTTTTAACAAAAGGTAAAATGTAAATGAGATCTGAATCCGCTAGGGAACATAGATATGTTTACCTTTAAAATTGCCTTCTCTTTTTTTTCTTTTTTTTTCCTTTCCTTTCTTTTCTTTTTTTTTTTTTTCTGAAAATAAATTATGTCTTTTATAGAAGTATATGAATGCTTTCCCATTGATGCAGTAAAACCATGGAGAGAATACTGGCCTTTCAATGAAAAGTCCACCAACAGTTTTTTGAGGCTATTTGTTTAAAGTTGGTCCAAAAAGCTATCACCATTTAACAACAAACCTTTTATTATAGATGTAAGCTTCAAAGCTTTTCCATGAAGCCACTTGCTATTAAAGTATTTCCAGTAAAAGTACCTATTGATGGTCATTATTCAGTGAGTACAATATAAAATAGTTCCAGCTACTGCACTGAAAAAGTCTTGGCCTCAGTATTTCACATTCAAAAGAAATTTATCACCTTGTTTTTCTTGCCAGAAAGACTAATTAATATTAAATCTTTTGAATTTCTCTGGATAAAACTGGCATCTGAGAGCCTAATATGGTATGAGAGTTCTTTAAAATAAGTCAATAATAGAGATTAGTACCTCTTGTGTAATACTGTATGCACTGCATTCTGTTACATTTATTATACAAATTGAAATGAATAACAATATGCATTTTAACATCCCATGAATATTTTTTATCATTCTCCAACAGTAGTTAATATGCTAACCAACTTCACTGAAAGGCATACAGATGTGGAAAGAGCCTATCTAGGGACTTTAATTATCACCTTGTCAAATTCAAATTATTATCTTGCGAGTTCATTTCCATAAAGTATCCCCTTTGCTGTTGGATGATTTAACATGTGTCTCCTTTTTCTTATCTTATTTGTATCTATCCAGAGGCTTTAAACCTTTCAAAGTTGGCCAGCTCTTTGTCAGATCATGATGTTTACCGTAACTGATTTTGTCAGATACATTTTTGCAAACACTCAATTTTGCCAAAGATGGGTCTGTAAAATGTGAAGAGAAACTGGCACACACCACCAATAATGTTACATAAATCAGACTAAGACTTCAACTATTTCCAAACAGGATTAGCTTACAGTGAAAGAACCAAAGAGCCTGGGGAATGATTTACCTGACAAAATTCTGGAGACAGTCATTCTTGGTTGGTAAATCATTTCACATTTCAAGAAACCTGGAGTAATTCCAGCTGTAAGAATTGGGGAGATATTATTTTCTACGCTAGTCTGGATCACATGACAGGACAAAAATATCATATGTATATTTATAACAGTGTTTTTTTAACCTATTTAGAGGCAACAGAGCAGTGATGAAAGCAAACAAAGAGAGAAGAAAAGCCCTGTTGGATACTACTCAAAT